>VMBQ01008452.1:6412-35140 GCA_007657795.1 Dreissena rostriformis
TTGTCCTACTGCTGCAGTACAAGTACTAATTGCCCCACTGCTATACAAGAAGTACTAATTGCCCCACTGCTATACAAGAAGTACTAATTGTCCTACTGCTACACACCAAGTACTAATTGCCCCACTGCTATACAAGAAGTACTAATTGTCCTACTGCTACACACCAAGTACTAATTGCCCCACTGCTATACAAGAAGTACTAATTGTCCTACTGACTCTCAACAAGTACTTATTACCCCACTGCTACATGTACATGACATGAACGAACATATATTTATGAATCAACTTAGTTTGAAGAGGATGTACTACAAATCCCAGCACCGCGGGTTGAATTCCCGGTCCGACAGTTCAACTGATCATGAAATTATTTCTATGCCATTCGTCCCCTTCCTCTGATTCAAGTAGGGCAAAAGATCCCACGACTGAGCACTACTTGACCAATTGTTTAACACCGCTGTGACTGTAAAAAAGTATCTCAGAATTTAAATTAATACTGATGTCATTTGTCTTAAAAATGCGACTGTTGGACAAAGATGATTGGTAACGCGTCTGTTCGGATCACCGATTTTCGCAACCGAGGTATTAACGAGAATTCTCGAACACTATATATTGTTCGGAAATTATGTGCCATATTTTTTTTTATATATTAATTCCATCATTTTTATAATAATAATGCTATCATATATTACCCCATACTTTCATCGGCAAAAATACACTTCTGTACGGTAACTTGATTTACGAATTGTCAGGCAAATGTATCATAATGCGATAATGCGATCATATATAACCCCATATTTTCATCAGCGAAAATAACCTTAATACTTCTGTATGATAAATTGATTTATGAATTGTCGTGTTAATTTATCAAAATTGTTAATTAACATTGTCATAAAACAAAAGCAAGACGAGCGTCTTTTGTTAAAAACCCCACTCTTTTTGACACGTTAGTTTATTATGGTACAATGCACATTCCTGATTAAATCTAGAAATTATGTTTTTGTTTGTTCAAATTATGTTTTCAGAAAATTGGACAAAAACAGTACATTTGTATACCAAGAAAACACAGACGTCAACAATTATTGCAAGTGCATCACGTACTTGAGAAATGCATCTTTCAAAATAAAAAATACGTCACAGCTCACTCGATAGGAAGCCACTTAGCTTGAAACACCAATGTATACATGCATTACATGCTGTTATCGGAGTTAATAAATCTGTCGTAAATATAAAACGAAATGTGATGGCAGAACGAATACAATTTCAAGTATATGCAACTGTGTTATTTAACACATTAGTATTACTATTATTAATTTATTTTAATTGTCACTGTTTTTTTGTAGATTGTTGTTTTCTTCATTAGTTGCCACTGCACTTAAAAAAGAGAGCAATAGTTTGCCTTTTGTGCATGTTTGTATCGTTTCATAAATTTATTTCTCATTAGAAGCAACACAGTTGTTTGATCCATTAACCGGATCGACCTTTTTTGTTTATGCCGACGCTACAAGTTTTTTGGAGCTGTTGGTCAAACCATAAAATTTGGGAAAACAAAAACATAATTATGTTTTGTTGATACGAAGTAACTTAACAGACAGAGACACATCAACAAACGTTCTTAGAAAATACCAATCGATAAACAAGTGGGGACAATAATTGGGGACACCAAGTGTCTCGTGGCTACTTCCGGGTTGCTCGAGTGCCACGTCCGATTTGTTCTAACACCAGACACAAGACTTGAAGTGTAGTCCTTTGCGGGACCAAGTCGAGCTGACGTACATTGTCTATTGTGATACTTAAGTGCATGTTGTAGTTGTAAGTGCAACAAAAACGTCAATGAATTGTTTTCTGCAGTTAAACAAATACGTCAAGAAATGGCGCATGAATTGTTTTCTGCAGTGAAACAAATAGGTCCAGAAATTGCGCATGAATTGTTTTCTGCAGTTAAACAAATACGTCGAGAAATGGCGCATGAATTGTTTTCTGCAGTAAAACAAACAGGTCAAGAAATGGCGCATGAATTGTTTTCTATAGTTAAACAAACAGGTCAAGAAATGGCGCATAAATTGTTTTCTGTCGTTAAACAAACAGTTCAAGAAATGTCGCATGAATTGTTTTCTGCAGTTTAACAAATACGTCAAGAAATGGCGCATGAATTGTTTTCTGCCGTTAAACAAACAGGTCAAGAAATGGCGCATGAATTGTTTTCTGCAGTTAAAGGGACATGGTCGCTTTAAATTACCTACTCGTTTTATTGGCAACGATATTGAAACAGCTGAGCGTCCGTTGTATAAAAACCCTTCCTTGCGGCTGACGTGTTAATTATTTGTGGTTAATTATTTGTGGTAAAATAACCATTGTAGTTTACAACGTTGTTGTTGTTTTCAGAAAATATAAATCTAGTATACCAAGAATACAAAGACGTCATACATGTTTGTTCTGTTGCACTTAAGTTGTAATTAGTATGACAAAGAGATTAAGAAAAGGTTCATGGATTGTTTGCTGTAGTAAAAAGGACATGGGAACAGATGTTTAACCCTTTGAGCGCTGGAACCGAATTTTAAAGGTCTTTGCAAACAGTTTGGATCCCGATGAGACGCCACAGAACGTGGCGTCTCATCAGGATCCAAACTGTTTGCTATTCTGATAGTATTCTTTAAAAAAAGTGAAGAAAATGATGATTTTAGAAATTCAGCAGACGACATTTTAGCAGACGACATATTTCCCAGCATGCAAAGGGTTAATGTGTACGTCTGAAAGACCCACAAGATAGATCATGATACGTTTGAATAAAACGATTGAATATTTCATTTGTGATATTTTTTGTGTTGGGGATCAGCTGTACTGTATATCGGACAAACTACAAAGTTCTTTTTAGTATCAAGCTAAGATGCAATAAAGAGACATTGTGGTCATCATTTTTAACATCAGCGCCGGCAACAGCATGAAAATCGTCATCATTATCCTCATCACCGTCAGCATCATCATTAGCGTCACCGACACCAATCGAACCCCACGGTGAAAGCCCTAATACCAATCCAGTGCCCGTCAGTAACGAAACTTATACTAAAACTAATTACCACTTACCAGTACATGAAAAAGGTTATCACATAAATATTTGAATACATTTTGTGCCATCGACATGTTTGACACATGTAGAACACATTTATGTCTTTTACTCAGGTTAACTCATGTTCGCGTGATAAACGCACACACATTAAAGAGCAATGTTTGGCTGAACTGCTGTACAAACAGAGCTTATCCCGTTTCGAAGAAGCCGATCCTTGCGTACACATACTGAAGGTCTGGCGGTTAACCCCATGCAGTGGTTGGGGGCAAATTCTATGTTGGTTCACACACGCTTTCAAGTTAGCTTCTGTGTGACGTGTTAGTTGTCAATCATGAAATGGTTTAAATATAAGATAAGATGTTACCAAGGAAAGCGACAAGCAAAAGGTTCATGTAAATACTCTACTGTTGAAAATACTATCAGGAATGTGTTAACAGATTGTTAAAAGGACAATTTTTTTGTAAAAAATTCAAAAAATTAAAGGACAGTATAAATCAGGTAGTAAAATAACACGAATGGCATATACTTGAACTGAAAATACAACTTCGTTTTTGAAAGATCATCATTTGAAAACGATAAAGCCGTAAATCGTTAAAAACGGAAAACTATTGAATAATTAATAATGATTATGTTATTTCCATTAAATTGTGTTACCAGGTTAAGGAGACAGCCTTTCAATCCAAAGGACCCCGTTGTGGACATCCTTTGCTATTTTCTTTATAAAATTATATTCGTTTTATTTTAACAGAGCTCTACAACTCCGATTTAAACGTCTAACAATTGAAGGCATTTAATGACACACTTCAAATATGCCACAATCTGTGAACAAGTCTCTTTAACAAGGGTTTTTGTTCTTAAAATTGCATCTTGATTATCTATTTTTGGCCTGTCCCACAATACCACATTAATAGACATCATCGGGTTTAAGACACGAAGAAATAAACATTCATGTGATGAATTTATAAATTATGGAAAAGTATTAAGATTGTATGCGATGTATTGCTGTTTCTGGTGAAGTTTTATTAACAATTGTATAACAAACATATGCGTACGGGTTAAATAACAATATACACATGTAGGTGTTGTTCTAGTTATTTAGTTGTCAACTACGTGTACGTTTTAAAACTCAAATCAAAAACAGTATTTATTTACCGCAAGTTGAAAACTTAACATGCAGTTTTTAACCGAGATCATAAAAACATGGAGTGATAACAGACATATCATTTCCGTTTTAGGCATGGGAAGCGAGCACTTCGAAAGTACATAAAAACGCGACAAATACATTAACGGGCACCCGTATAATGTATGGGTTCACTGCATTTTTCGGCGCCTGCCCAAAGTAAATAGGAAGTTTAGAAAGATAAAAAAACAGGCTTCAGTTTTCCGCGTTGGTTCGTCCAATCAGATCGTACAACAAGCTATAATCACTGAAAAACATTTCATTCAACCTGTGCGACTGCACCTTAATATAAATATTGACCACATTTTTTTCAAATGACAAAACGCTATTTTGAATGTCAAGCTATTTAAGTGGTAATAATAATAATAATAATAATAATAATAATAATAATAATANTGTTATGCACGTAAGACATGTATTTAAAGTTTGAATAAACATGTTAAAAACACTATAACAAATAGACTTAATTACGATAGCACGCAATACTCCAATCACTTTAGTAAAAATTCATCCTCCTGGCACATCATTATATATGGTGCATTTATTT
Organism: Dreissena rostriformis; assembly: GCA_007657795.1. Taxonomy (NCBI): domain Eukaryota; kingdom Metazoa; phylum Mollusca; class Bivalvia; order Myida; family Dreissenidae; genus Dreissena; species Dreissena rostriformis. The sequence continues at coordinate 11,204 of VMBQ01008452.1, forward strand.
ACAAGATTCTAAGAAACAGTTACTAATTAAATCAGATTCACTGATTCGATATGATAAAAATAAGTATGAGTCAAATATTCTTGTATGGCAAACGCTTTACGCTAAAACATTATCTGTTCGAATAACGCACGCGTCTGAATATTTGACATATTTGTTAAGTTTTTTTGCGTTTATATGTAAATAAAGTTTAAATCAAAATGTTAACCATGTTAAGATATTAGATCTGATTAACAACTGGTTTTCTATTAATTTCGAAAAAGATACGTTGCCAAATTTTGGAATAATTCTCTCAAATTAGCAATTGCAATCTTATGAATTATTCATTCCTGTCTACTGACGGTAAATTTATCCAGCCATATTTTGGCTTTATAGGTCAAAATCTTGGTTAGATAGCTTATCTGAAAATATTCAGTGTTCAGTGACCAGTATTCGCATAACGTATAACAAAATATAACCAGTTAGTTGTCCATAGAGAAATTACAGTTGATGTTTATCTTTAATGATTTAACATAGTTTCAAATTAACCATAGACATATTTTCTAGTACCAATATGATCAAAGCGTAGTGTTCGTAATGTGTAAAACGTATGAATTGTATAAGATGTAAACTATTGTTTTTACCTATTTGACAATTAGCACCGGTGTATCCTGGTTCACAGGTACATGTGTAGCCAGCTACTTGGTCAAAACAGTTGCCATGCATACAGGGCTTGGAATTGCAATCATCGATATCTAAAGAAAGATGCAACAGGTGTCACTTGTATCTTTTTAATAATCTGTCTTTCTGTGAACTAACACTTGTTATCGTATCATAATCATGTATGAATGAACCCAGGTACTAAGTGATCTTTGTATTGTCCAGTTAACTTATATTGTCAAAAAAGCTCCCTTTTGTGTACGAATATTTGCTATATTTTAGCATCAACAAAGTTCTTACCAGTTTTGCAGCTCTTGTCAGTGTACCCGAGATCACAAGTACATGTGTAATCATTAATTTTGTCATTGCACGTGCCATGAAGACACGGATCGGTTGTACAGTCGTCGATATTTAAAAATAGCAAGCATGTTCTTATTGAAACACATGCATTGTATCAAAAAGTAATGTAAGACAAATGCCAAAAACCAATTTACTTATGATCAGTCGTATACGATTAGTTGCTTGCTTCCACTAACCCGATCGACCTGATTTTTGTGACGACCCTAAATATGTATTGGTATTTTAGGTTGAGTTTTCAAATCTTTTGAAAAATATTCGTTTTAAGGTCTTTATAAAAACTAAACTTAACTAAAGACATAAAGTTAAAAAGAGATTTAGAAGTTTTCAGCATGTAAGTGCATATCTTTATTTAAGTTGGCAATAAATCGTGTGTCGTAAAAAAGTAGACGAAAACGGTTAGCCGATCTACCTTACCATTTTTTTGTTTTAATATGTCAGAGCAGACAAACACCCTTTGTACGCCTTAATTGTTACAAGCAAGTGACTCATTTAAAAACTGTTCCTTTCCAGAATGTGAGCCAAAAAGTATGTTCTTGCTTGCTGGCAAACAATTGTACGCAAAGTTTATGCTAAATTAATGGAGTAATATCGCCGATGAGACATATTGCAATGTTTCCTGACCACATTTCATTATATTGCCCTTCAGTTTGATAGTACCAATGCGCTGTCCCCAATGGTATTCATGTGTTTCGTATGTTTTTTGTGCTGTGAATTGTTGTTTGGCAAATTGTAACTTAGAATAAATACAGAATCTCTTAAGATGGAGTTGTCCTTTAAAATGTATATATTACCTTAATTATATATACATAAAAATAGCTATAATGTAACAATAATATCTTACTTATTTCGCAGTTCCTGCCGGTTGTGCCGGGCTGACACGTGCAAGTGTAGTTGTTCACCGAGTGCGTACAGATACTTTCGAGCTTGCACGGGGAACTCTCACACTCGTCGATGTCTGAATCGCAAGCAATACAAACACACTGTTTGCATTAAGCTTTTTTGCTTTGTTTCGCTTTTTTCAATGATTCATTTGAAGCAAAAAACGGCAAATGACAACTTGTTTATTTCATGCTTTGGGCAAATGTTGCATTACTCAAAATGGAAATCAAACATCCAAGGTAATATAACATATACATATTATACTATTGTTCGTGATGTAATAACCTGCATCGTTATTGAATTTTGTCGACTATCTATTTACAAAAACGTATTTAAAATCCATAAACAATTACATTACATTTTCCTACACAGGGTAGATATTTACAAATAATTTAGTTTGATGAGAAAACAATTCTACAGATTCGGGTTTTTAAATTTGAAGCACCGGCCTCTATTTGTATTCGTGCCCTTGTGTTTGAGAAAGTATGCGAGCTAATACCTGTTTCACAGTTGATACCAGTATAGCCATGAGGACAGAGGCACACATATCGGCTGATGCGGTCTTCACATGTGCCGGAATTCAGACACGGGCTAGAGCCGCACTCGTCTACCTCTAAAATGAAAATATTTACAATTCAAAATAAAGTGTAAAATGAATCCATTTGTAATGACCGTGAAAGACTTGTTGAGTTGTTTCACCTATTTAATTAAAGTTCGTGTCATTAACAGATTTGACTTATTTAAAATGTGTGTTTGAAAATGTTAACTTAAAGTTGAGTGTCACATACAAAGTGATTAATTAAATGAATGTGTTTTAAACTAAATTGACCGCATACGACTGCTTTCGTGCTAGTCCTGTTTTGACACATTTACAATTCGTGAGATCTTTCAAATATGCTATATTTAGGTCTACGCCCCTAATGATTGACTTCTACTGTATGGGATTGGTTGGAATAATAATAACTGCATCGTTAAGCTAAACAATGCCATCAATATATTATACGGTTATCACATTTATTCATTTAGTTTAATCGATGGTGTATCTTAGAAGAAAGCAGACTATTTAGAGGTGATTTGACTGTACCTGAAACAGCATTTGGCTTTATGTCAGGTATCTGCTCGATGACGCTCATGACGACTGCCATTTTCAGCCCCATGTCTTCTGCGCTCAGTTCGATGGTGGCTTGTGTCGTGGTTTCAGACGTAGTATCCGCCGGTTTCTTCTTTTCGACCTTGACCTTTTTTTTGAATTCCGATTTGACCTCGCCAATCAGGCTTCCGTTCCTGAAATTGGTCAATATTCAAAATTCGATATTTTTTATTCATAAGTATGGAACTAGAGCAGACATTTGATGTTACTTTACGACACAGAATCACACACACGAAATTTTAAAACGAGCAATTTAACGACGAGAAAATGTTTGCTAATTCTTGATAAAGCACATAAAGAGCAAATACAACTTTTCGAAAAACATTGAAGTACTGCTTTTGTACTAATAGACGACTTTTCTTACCGAAATCCAAGGACTGTGGTCCCAACATACATGTCCTTATATTCACTGTTCTTGAACTGGTCATCATACTGAAAATAATTATGTTCTATAAATTGCTATAGAAATGTAAAGTGTATATGTTATTTCTAAGTTAAAGCACAGGCACAGCTTGTATCTAACATCCCATCAATGATGCATGTTATAACTTTAAACTGATGAAAGCATGTGTTGTGTAAACATTAGCAATTGAAACAAAAGACATTGTAATGAAAATGAACAAGACAACATACCAAATGTACTCATATCATAATGAGTATAATAATAACGTTTCAGTTCATTTTATAGCTTATTTTTCCATATGTTTAACACAATAATTAATAAGTCTGTCTTTATTTTTTCACTGGGACATTCAACTATGTTTGATCGAATTGCGCTTTTGGAAACATGCACTTTTTTCTGTTTTCTTACCATTTTCTCAAGTTCGGCAGCGGCTTTCACGGCCTTGTCAGACGACATGTTGAGGTAATCTACATCAAACTCTTTCCCGACCAACGTCACTTCCGTGTTGATGTTCTTTGTAACTAAATAAGTTTGATAACTGTTTTGATAATATTTTCTCGATAAGGTACATTATCTTAATGACTTTTACATATAATTAAGGCAATTATGGCATGACGCTCAAACGGTAAGTTATCACCTTATGCTAATCGCCTTAAATTCCCTTAATAATAGACATGCAAAAGTATGGTTATGTATCTGTAACATATCAGAATCTTGGAAAGTAAGGATATGACCAGTTAGCAAATCATGTTGACACTTTGTATCACCTACTATAGATAACAAGTGCTCCGACCATGTTACTTATCGTTATTTGTCATCAGGATAATGTCAATGGTTATTTCGTCGTGTACACCATGCGTTCATGCTCACTAGTTTACGGTATGGATTTATACTGTTTAGTCAAACTATCTACGAAAGCTTTAAAAAAACATACCTTCAATTTCCACATATTCTATGGGCTGATCGTTTCCATCTAAAATCATAAAAATAAATAAACATACATTTTTAGTGCTACTTTACTTAAGCACCGAACGCAATTTACTGAATTATCTGTCACTTTGTAATATGAACAAAATTTTAAAAACATTGAAACGACGGTCCGAACGATTTGTTAGCAAAACGAAAAAAATCCATTGTTTATAGGAGATTTGAGAGGCGCCCAGATTTTATTTGAACAAAATCTGTATACACGTTCAGACAGTACCGCATGAAAAACCCGTGCAAATTGCTTTTACTCTATCACGTACAATCATAATCTTGATGTTTCAACATTGATATTCATCATGTATAGCATGGTGCGTCGAAAAAATAGTGATAAAGTGGAAGGGGTAGTTGTTGGACTTTTGAAGACTAAACACACATATAGGAGTATTCAAAATGAGTTGAATGCAATGGGATATTCGATATCCTTGGGCTCCATCAAGAACATTCGTGATAATATTGGACATCAAAGCCAAAATATCAATGCTGGCCTTCCTATGCCAAAGTTTAGATATCGTCGAAATGTGGCCACACCGAACGTTATCAGAAAAATCAATCGTTTGATCGCCAAAGTTAATCCACCGACCCAATGTGAGATGTCGTCTATGTTAGGCATCTCTAAAGGAACTGTATATAACATTATCACACAAATATTGGAAGCTAAACTTAGAAAAAAATGCAAAGTTCATCAGCTTAACATGGCGCAAATTAAGAAAAGGCGGGCTAGATCATGGCAGTTTTACATGAAGTTAAGAGGTGGAAGATGAAAGAACTTTGTTACTTCTGATGAGACAATGTTCTCTTTAGGTGAGTCGTACGGGCGACGCAAAAAAAAAGCTCTTAAGGACGAGTGGAGAAAACTGGACCAAAATATTATTAACAAGACTCTTAATCGTGGCCAAAAAGGTGTAGGCTTATTTACGCATGTCATGGATCTCCTATGGAACACTTACTTCAATAAAGGTACTGTTGCAATTCTTATTTCGTGTCATTAATTTTGTTCAAATATAATCTGGGCGCCTCTCGTACTATAAATAAGTATTCCGTCATATTCCGCTCGTGCAATGTTCTTCTTTTTTTTGTGCTAAAATCAATGCGTTATCATACAGTCGATTTTTATCGATACTACTTTTATAACTTCTTCTTTTACTGTCGACTGCTATTACAATCGCTTTTATTACAATTGGTAACAATAATAATAATCAATTAATTAATGTGGCTAATAATCATAAAAAGTAGTTATAGAGAAGGGTGAAGAAGAAGGCGAAGAAGAAAAAGCAGAAATAGAAGAATAGGAGGAAGCATCAGAAGAAGAAGAAGAAGGAGAAGAAGAAGAAGAAGAAGAAGCATAAGAAGACGAAGAAGCAGAGGAAAAAGAAGCATAAGAAGAAGCATAAGAAGAAAAAAAGAAGCATAAAAAGAAGCATAAGAAGAAGCATAGGAAGAAGCATAAGAAGAAGAAGAAGCATAAGAAGAAGAAGAAGCATAAGAAGAAGAAGAAGCATAAGAAGAAGCATAAGAAGAAGCATAAGAAGAAGAAGAAGAAGAAGAAGAAGAAGAAGAAGAAGAAGAAGAAGAAGAAGAAGAAGAAGAAGAAGAAGAAGAAGAAGAAGAAGAAGAAGAAGAAGAAGAAGAAGAAGAAGAAGAAGAAGAAGAAGAAGAAGAAGAAGAAGAAGAAGAAGAAGAAGAAGAAGAAGAAGAAGAAGAAGAAGAAGAAGAAGAAGAAGAAGAAGAAGAAGAAGAAGAAGAAGAAGAAGAAGAAGAAGAAGAAGAAGAAGAAGAAGAAGAAGAAGAAGAAGAAGAAGAAGAAGAAGAAGAAGAAGAAGAAGAAGAAGAAGAAGAAGAAGAAGAAGAAGAAGAAGAAGAAGAAGAAGAAGAAGAAGAAGAATCATTTTGCCACATTGATTAGCATAGGCTTAAGTAACTTCCTTATGTGAACGTGACATAAACAGCAAGACTGTTGACATGTCAAAAACTCGGGCAAAGTGGATTCGGCTCAGGTTTCATCGGCCATTCAGTGTATTAATGTTTGTGAATGCTACATTACCATGTATATGAAGGATAGACCCAAGCAGAGTTTTTTATACCCGAGCTTTAGCAAGGATCTCATTTCACGTACATTCTCTAGGAGAGGGGTTTGCGACTCTAGACCACAGGTAATAAATGCTATGTGCACTGTTTCACTATTCAAATGCTGATGGCCTTTTAAATGCGAGAGAAAATAGATATTGCCTTACATGTCCATAATCGCTTGCAGTGCAAACGAGTAAACTGCTTCTATGACTGCCATTTATTATAACACTTAATGTTAAAAGTTCAATTATTACAACAACAACAACACTGAAATTACGCCATGATAGCGTTCCTTTTGTTGTTGGTGTTGTCGTTTTAGTGGAGTAAGAATCAGGTTTGGTGATAGTTTAAAAATGATAAATGGTTGATGCACATGACGTTGCTGTAATTTTATGAACTATACATTTAAATTAGTTATTAATAATGTTGGTTTCTGAAACATTGTTGGTCGAAATTACCGCGAAAGGCGAAACTATATTTTATAGCATATCAAAATACATATGTGCCTGCATTTATAATAAGATTGCTGTATTTGTTTGTTTGTTGTTGTTTTTTTAATTCGGTAGACCAAGCGTTTTCTATATGTGGTATATAATCAAATAGACCCGATCGCTGACGCTATATTCCCCGTATGGGTCTATCCTATTTTGAAGTAAACCCTATAGTGCAAACACAATAAATGCGTCAACACATGTCAATCACATCAAGATTCTATTGAAATATTATCCTATAATCGCCCTTCGGTATGACTTGTTTAGCGGTTAAATATTTTAATACAGAATAGAACGTGCATTTAGTCTATCATTTTTCTTAAAGCACCCGTATATGTCCCTGATTATGGATGAATGAAAACTAATGATTGAACCAGCTCATTGACTGGTGAGTAGTTCAAACTGTTCGTGGCTGAAGCCGAATCCGTCTACTCATGAAGATTTGGATGATTGAAAACGTTCATGAGATGGATACGGGTTTTGGCACGAAAATTCCCCCGATCCCTCTTTTTCTGAGTATGATATAATTACCAGTCATTTAAAATCACAAACATCACGTGCGCGTAGGAAAATCACAAACCACACACGCAACCACTTACTATTCTTCCTCTTTTTTACTTTCAGGCGATCCCTCTCGACCGATGACGGTAAAAAACACTACTCGACACATTCTCCAGATTGATTCTGACTAGTTTGTGTTTGTATTTAGCTTATTTGATTGATATTTGGACTGCTAAATTATGATGTTTACCTAACGATAACTTCAACCATACACCATATGTGTCGCGTTATGAGAAAACTTGGCATAATGCATGTGCGTAAAGTGTCATCCCAGATTAGCATGTACAGTCCACACAGGCTTATCAGGGACGACACTTTCCACCTAAACTTGATTTTTGCTTAGAAGAGACATCATTTAAACGAAAAATTCCATAAAAGCGGAAATTGTCGTCCCTGATTAGCCTGTACGGACTGCACAGGCTAATCTGGGATGACAATTTACGCACAAGCATTATGCCAAGTTTTCTCAGAACACGACACATATACCGGTACCAACCTTCAGCAAGAGTTGACGCGATGACGGCGCCCACGATGGCCCCGACGATCAGTACGCATGTCACTGTGACGGCGACGGCAATGATCACTAGTCGGCGTCGGCGGTCGGACGTGCGTCTGGTTTCCCTGTGAAAGATTTTAACAATTTTGCTTTGGGTGTATGACTTATTACAAAAATATGATTAACCATAGTGAACTAAACGCAATTGGTTTTTGTAAGAACTAAGTCAGTTAACAATTACAACTTCCGATCATCTTTGTGTATTGCTGTAGTTTGTTGTTGTTTTTTTGTCAAAGATTAACAACTCATAAAACAATATAAGTATTAACAAAGCATTTAAACAACACGCATTAGCTATAGAAAGCGTGACGTTGGAAAGCCGGACATAGAAAAGCGTTAATTATAATCCCGGATCAGCGTAAGATAAGACTTATCTCAGGACATTGCACTTATGTTGTTATGCGACTGCTCGGAAGAGACTCAGCTTAAACAGAAAGTATCACATAAGTTGCACAGGATTATATTGGACGACATTTCAAGCACGTGGATCCCACGACAGGCCTCATTTTAATATTTATATGCTACTTTGTATTTATCCAAAGCAAATATTTTTAGTATTGTTCATCAAATAGTGCGTTTATTGTTATATAGAACGATTGGGTTTTAACACGTCTAAATGACAACGCTTTTTTAAAGAAAATTCCAGATGTTTGTAAACATGCACATATAACTATGTCGTCCCTAAAGAATATCAACAATATCGTCCAAAACATATTCAGTTTTTTTCAACTATTTGTTGTCTTCAATTACGTTTGTCTCAAATGTCGTACAACCAACCCATTATATTGAAATTGGTGACACACTTGAAGTACGTTTATGTCGAAATGCTTCGTCATTGAGCGATTATATCATATATCTTGCTGAGTTGTGATTGGTCCCGATTAACCTCCATGCAGATATTCAATAATTTATGGGTTTTTAAGGGATATTAGACGCATTTTTCACTGTTGAATTGGGCTGAAAAGAATTAACAGGTCAAAAGAGTTAGTTAAAATGTGGTTACTGACCAACTATCTGCAACTCATCTTGCTACCAGTTGTTTATAAAAAATATATATTATATTCGATATTTTACATGACTAACCCAGTCCTCTAAGCTTTCTTTTTATTTAGATCGGAGTAAGTGTTCGAGTGTCGTATGATAGATATCGTTGCAGGAAAGTAAAATGATCCGTAAAACAAAATTGTGTCTTTGTGTCGTATAAACGAATCTGCACTAAAACTAAATTTAGATTCACATCGTTCATCGAATCATTTCTTTTGTCAGTTGTCAAAACGGAAGTACGGTTGATATTCAAATGCATTATTTTTCTCTTTCCGGGATATTGTTTTAGTGATATTAGACGCATCTAACAGTATATAGGTGTCTATCGCAACCGTTGTTTATTTTTGGTGTTTTCACTTTATATAAACTTATATTTGTTAATTCAGCATCAACATACTAAAACAATATACCGGAAAGAGAAAAATAATACATTTGAATATCAACCTTTCTTTCGTTTTGACTTCTGAAATATCGAAAATAATATATATTTTTTTATAAACAACTGGTAACAAGATGAGTTGCAGATAGTTGGTCAGTAACCACATTTTAACTAACTCTTTTGACCTGTTAATTCTTTTCAGCCCAATTCAACAGTGAAAAATGCGTCTAATATCACTTTAAGTACAGCTCAATAAAATCCATGCCGTCATATCAGTCCATACCGTTATTTCAATATGAATCTACGTAATAATGATTGATTTATTTCTTGCGAGTTTTATATTTTAGCCTTAATTATTTTGTCTTGGTTGCTTTGTTCCGGATTTAGTCAAAGCTCAACAATGAAGACACATGCAGTGAGATTCATAGACAAATTCAAAATTAAAATACTTGCAGATCAGGACCGATTTTATTAAAGAAGAAAGTGGTAACCATTATGGTTCACCTTTATTAAATGGTGTTGCTGTGGAATACATGGGAACTTCATTTAATAAATACAACTTTTGAGGGTCTTTGTATATCATTTTTGTACAAAAGAAAATGAATATCTCAGACGATTAAAATTTGCAAATTGCCACAAAGCTGTTGTCAAACTTTTCAACGATATAGTCATAAATACCCTTGCATCACCGGACCAGCCTTCTAACTACGACCAAAAAGTTTTATATTCGTAGCAAAAACGCCAATATTGTTTTCTTTAAGATATCCAAATACCGTAAATCATCGCGTCATTGTCGTGCTTTTTTCGTGTTCGTGGCGACCCCACCACGTTCTAAGAGTTGTTTTGCGTGTATACATCAATGCTTCACGCGGCTATCGGCACCCACAAGGCGTACACAATACGTTCTTGGCGTATCTGCTGTGACTCTATAGCGCAATTGGCGTTTGCAGACGTTCTGGTTACTCAGTTACGTCGTCGCAGAGTCTCCTGTGGTCTTAAAACCAATTTTCAGCGTTTCCTCGGCGATGGAAGTGCGTCTGTGTGTTGTTTTCCGATTGCTTCTGTACATATATGTCGTCATAAGGGAGATCCTATGGCGCGCAAGGCAGGAAGAAAGCTGACAGAGCATGTCCAAAGATGTCGCAAAAATGTCCTTACATGTAGACGTTCTTGGCATTTGGATGCCGTCTTCGTGCGTTTCTGCGTTCTCTTGACGATCCCATGTCATCCTTTGCAATAGAACAGCGCCCTTTGTCGCCGTATGAAAAGGAGTTATAGTTTCCCTCTGGTAAACGTGACGGGGAATAAGGTGATACTTTGTTCTAATTAAGAGAAACCTAAACAATGAAAGTCCAGCAACTATGTCAGGAGCAGGAGAGAAATTCTTGTTTGTATGCATTACTGTTATAACATAACAAAAACTATAAACATTAAATGATTAAAACTGGCATCATCACCTCGGAACGGTCAATGCACGGAGGCATTGGGGTTTCAATCGGTGTGTGGGCTAGCCAAACCTCACACTTATCACAGAGTTTATCACAAACTTAACGCGAAGACAGAACATGGAAACGGATTGCCAACACGCGACGCATTAGTCGAAAGAACGCTACACACTGAATTGTAGTGTACCGGTGTCGTAAGTATCGAAAACCCATCAAAACAACCAGGGGATGGGCTTCAATATCGCTGTTGTAGAATTCAATAGCAAACGATTTAACTCCATAAACTCTGTCAGGAGAGAAAGTCGTGTTCTTTTCCACTACTTTTGTAACGCAAACTTACCCCAGAATAAATTTTAAAAACAAACAAACGCAGACGCTCAATTTAAACATAAATGCAAGACGCGTGAATCGCATATTTAACACTTTATGTAAGTGAACTTTTATCGCACGTATAGGATATCCATCAAAACGGCATGGGGTAGGCTTCAAAGCGACAAGCACACAAAGAAACACGGCCCGTCTGACAAATATATCAAACTACCAAGCAAGAGATGTTTCTATAGCAAATTGTAAAACTAACTAGGTGTACTAAAGATCGTTAATATGTTTCAACCGCAAAACAAAAATAGCTTTTCTGTCCGCGATAGAATTCGTGTGTTCTTATAATTGATTATTTAAAGTTCTCTTGGTCCCTACGTATTAAAATTCTTGTTTCCATTATTTTAATTTATTTTGTAATGCTAAATCACGCGCAATGTTCATGTCATGCAAAATTCATGACATAAAATGTATATAGCTCGTAAAGCGATAATGATACAGTAAATAAGAACAAAAGTCATCGTTCGTATTCAACCAGCTTTAAGACATGCAACATACTGATAGGACATGTCCAAGACAGATAAAAGTAATTTAAGTGACAAGAAAATGCCAAAGCACTAAATGATAATGTTCATAACAAATTGTAAATGACTAGAGACGTTCATAACACACATCGCGGCACAGTGTGAACGACTAGCAATGTTCGTCACACTCACCGTAGAACAATGGCACAGTGGCAAATACTTGAAACGTTCATAACAAGTAAGGAAGCAACGTGTACACGACTAGAAAGGTTCATCACACACAACGTGGCACATTATAAATTATACAAACGCTGTTGACGCAAACTGTGGCTCAGTGTGAATGGAAGCAAACGTTCTATAAAAATCCTTCGTTCGATTTTAATTTGGTTTTACTTGTTCTACCGTTTAAGGAGTGCGCGTCATTGTATGATGTCTTTTTATGTTGGCCGCAAACTCGCATACTATGTCTTCACATCACAAAAAGTCTAATAATAAAAACAAAAAATCAAACAAGAAGTTAACCTGCTATTGCGAGGCACTTAAGAACGGAACACAATAAATTCGGTAATTACTTTTTTGTTTGTAATGAATGTATTTATTCCAATTTAAATTGTTTGTGTTTAGAAACATCGTGATTAATTAATGTGTGAAGATATTATAATTATAATGCAACTAAATTTCATATGTGATTAACATTTTTGTTTTTATGTTTTAAACGGAACAGTTTTATAATTAATGTTTCGATATTATTTATTAACATGATAATGTTATAAAACATAATGAGAATTGCTATTATTGTGTTATGCCTATTATTGTGGTATGCCTATTATTTTGATATTGCTATTATTGTGTTATTGCTATTATTGTGTTATTGCTAATATTGTGTCATTGCCATTATTGTGTTATTGCTAATATTGTGTCATTGCCATTATTGTGTTTTGCCTATTATTTTGTTATTGCTATTATTGTGTTTTGCCTATTATTGTGTTATTGCTATTATTGTGTTTTGCCTATTATTGTGTTTTGCCTATTATTGTGTCATTGCTATTATTGTGTCATTGCTATTATTGCGTCATTGCTTTTATTGTGGCATTGCTATTATTGTGTCATTGCTATTATTGTGGTATGCCTATTATTTTGTTATTGCTATTATTGTGTTATGCCTATTATTTTGTTATTGCTATTATTGTGTTTTGCCTTTTATTTTGTTATTGCTATTATTGTGTTTTGGCTATAAATTTTGTTATTGCTATTGTTTTGTCATTGCTAATATTGTATTATTGCTATTCGTAGTATTGTATCTGAGGGAATCGTTTCTCATTCTTGATATTTATTTCCAAGATAGACCACACAATACGATCATAACACACTGTAGCACTATGATAAGCAGCGTTCATAATACACAACCACGCGAACGACTAAAACATGAATAACACGCCCAAAAAGACCGCTCATAACAAACAGTGTAAGTCATTATAAATTTTCAGAAACAGTGTTTTTACAATATTTTTGTAAGAAAACACAACATGAACGACACCCCAGGCTCATAACAGTATCGTGTATATGGTTTGAAATATTCACAACACACAACATGAATGACTTAACAAATTCGAAACATACCACGTGAACGATTAGACACGCCCATAACACACAACTTGAATAACAAACATCGTTCATAACCCCAAAGTTGAATGATCAGCATTGAATACGACAAGCAAATAGTTTAACAAAATATGCTAATATCATGCTTACGACGAATATTCAGACGAGCCCCTGTCAGGCCTACTTCCCGCATAAGGACCGTTGGCTCCCGGGTACCGTGTGACGCTCACAAACTCTTGGTCAACGAATCCTTCGTTGTTATAGTAACCGCCTGCGTATGGCCCTTGATATGCATTGGGGTTCTGCAAAGAAAAAAGAGTCAAATCTGTAAAATATTGCGCGAAAGGACAACAAACATACACAACTTGCATAATCACCAAACTTCGACATACTCTGAGGAGGGAAGCGGGGTTGCCGTTGATGAGAAACCACTGCTTAAACCAAGTGATTTCCCTAATCCCTCGATTACAGGCTTTGGAGTTTAAATAAGTATCTGATCGTGAAGAAAACGACTGTAAATTCGAATAAAAATCGCACCTATTGAAGGGTTCATAATGACGAGATAACAACAATTTATTTAATGCTTTTCGGTGGTTTATAGAGAAATATCNGGAATGTACTTCCTGTATGAATGTATGACGAGACTTACATGCCCCAAGAAATTAAATATCCGAGGAATGTACTTCCTGTATGAATGTATGACGAGACTTACATGCCCCAAGAAATTAAATATCCGAGGAATGTACTTCCTGTATGAATGTATGACGAGACTTACATGCCCCAAGAAATTAAATATCCGAGGAATGTACTTCCTGTATGAATGTATGACGAGACTTACATGCCCCAAGAAATTAAATATCCGAGGAATGTACTTCCTGTATGAATGTATGACGAGACTTACATGCCCCAAGAAATTAAATATCCGAGGAATGTACTTCCTGTATGAATGTATGACGAGACTTACATGCCCCAAGAAATTAAATATCCGAGGAATGTACTTCCTGTATGAATGTATGACGAGACTTACATGCCCCAAGAAATTAAATATCCGAGGAATGTACTTCCTGTATGAATGTATGACGAGACTTACATGCCCCAAGAAATTAAATATCCGAGGAATGTACTTCCTGTATGAATGTATGACGAGACTTACATGCCCCAAGAAATTAAATATCCGAGGAATGTACTTCCTGTATGAATGTATGACGAGACTTACATGCCCCAAGAAATTAAATATCCGAGGAATGTACTTCCTGTATGAATGTATGACGAGACTTACATGCCCCAAGAAATTAAATATCCGAGGAATGTACTTCCTGTATGAATGTATGACGAGACTTACATGCCCCAAGAAATTAAATATCCGAGGAATGTACTTCCTGTATGAATGTATGACGAGACTTACATGCCCCAAGAAATTAAATATCCGAGGAATGTACTTCCTGTATGAATGTATGACGAGACTTACATGCCCCAAGAAATTAAATATCCGAGGAATGTACTTCCTGTATGAATGTATGACGAGACTTACATGCCCCAAGAAATTAAATATCCGAGGAATGTACTTCCTGTATGAATGTATGACGAGACTTACATGCCCCAAGAAATTAAATATCCGAGGAATGTACTTCCTGTATGAATGTATGACGAGACTTACATGCCCCAAGAAATTAAATATCCGAGGAATGTACTTCCTGTATGAATGTATGACGAGACTTACATGCCCCAAGAAATTAAATATCCGAGGAATGTACTTCCTGTATGAATGTATGACGAGACTTACATGCCCCAAGAAATTAAATATCCGAGGAATGTACTTCCTGTATGAATGTATGACGAGACTTACATGCCCCAAGAAATTAAATATCCGAGGAATGTACTTCCTGTATGAATGTATGACGAGACTTACATGCCCCAAGAAATTAAATATCCGAGGAATGTACTTCCTGTATGAATGTATGACGAGACTTACATGCCCCAAGAAATTAAATATCCGAGGAATGTACTTCCTGTATGAATGTATGACGAGACTTACATGCCCCAAGAAATTAAATATCCGAGGAATGTACTTCCTGTATGAATGTATGACGAGACTTACATGCCCCAAGAAATTAAATATCCGAGGAATGTACTTCCTGTATGAATGTATGACGAGACTTACATGCCCCAAGAAATTAAATATCCGAGGAATGTACTTCCTGTATGAATGTATGACGAGACTTACATGCCCCAAGAAATTAAATATCCGAGGAATGTACTTCCTGTATGAATGTATGACGAGACTTACATGCCCCAAGAAATTAAATATCCGAGGAATGTACTTCCTGTATGAATGTATGACGAGACTTACATGCCCCAAGAAATTAAATATCCGAGGAATGTACTTCCTGTATGAATGTATGACGAGACTTACATGCCCCAAGAAATTAAATATCCGAGGAATGTACTTCCTGTATGAATGTATGACGAGACTTACATGCCCCAAGAAATTAAATATCCGAGGAATGTACTTCCTGTATGAATGTATGACGAGACTTACATGCCCCAAGAAATTAAATATCCGAGGAATGTACTTCCTGTATGAATGTATGACGAGACTTACATGCCCCAAGAAATTAAATATCCGAGGAATGTACTTCCTGTATGAATGTATGACGAGACTTACATGCCCCAAGAAATTAAATATCCGAGGAATGTACTTCCTGTATGAATGTATGACGAGACTTACATGCCCCAAGAAATTAAATATCCGAGGAATGTACTTCCTGTATGAATGTATGACGAGACTTACATGCCCCAAGAAATTAAATATCCGAGGAATGTACTTCCTGTATGAATGTATGACGAGACTTACATGCCCCAAGAAATTAAATATCCGAGGAATGTACTTCCTGTATGAATGTATGACGAGACTTACATGCCCCAAGAAATTAAATATCCGAGGAATGTACTTCCTGTATGAATGTATGACGAGACTTACATGCCCCAAGAAATTAAATATCCGAGGAATGTACTTCCTGTATGAATGTATGACGAGACTTACATGCCCCAAGAAATTAAATATCCGAGGAATGTACTTCCTGTATGAATGTATGACGAGACTTACATGCCCCAAGAAATTAAATATCCGAGGAATGTACTTCCTGTATGAATGTATGACGAGACTTACATGCCCCAAGAAATTAAATATCCGAGGAATGTACTTCCTGTATGAATGTATGACGAGACTTACATGCCCCAAGAAATTAAATATCCGAGGAATGTACTTCCTGTATGAATGTATGACGAGACTTACATGCCCCAAGAAATTAAATATCCGAGGAATGTACTTCCTGTATGAATGTATGACGAGACTTACATGCCCCAAGAAATTAAATATCCGAGGAATGTACTTCCTGTATGAATGTATGACGAGACTTACATGCCCCAAGAAATTAAATATCCGAGGAATGTACTTCCTGTATGAATGTATGACGAGACTTACATGCCCCAAGAAATTAAATATCCGAGGAATGTACTTCCTGTATGAATGTATGACGAGACTTACATGCCCCAAGAAATTAAATATCCGAGGAATGTACTTCCTGTATGAATGTATGACGAGACTTACATGCCCCAAGAAATTAAATATCCGAGGAATGTACTTCCTGTATGAATGTATGACGAGACTTACATGCCCCAAGAAATTAAATATCCGAGGAATGTACTTCCTTTATGAATGTCAATGGACATTTGATATATGGGACGCTGCGCTCGCTTCGCGATAGACGAAATTCAGTACCTGAAAACAACGCTAAAACGGTAAGAAATCAACGTGAAGACAAATCCTCTATCTTGTTTCATCTTGTACAAGTTAGATATCATTGGGACCGGTTTCAGTGCTTGCCATACTGAGGTTAGAATAATTTCGAAAGGCAAAGATCGTATATAAGAAGTAAAGCAGAAACAAAGTACCGGTAACACATACAGGTAAAAATATAATTATAAAAAATAGCAATTCTTGCCAGAAAAGACTACATCCGTCTTGCTACCACCCTTCTTAACACATTCGATTACCACATATATAATCTAACTAATACTTGACGAAATTAAACGGCGTATATTATGTACGCAATATATTAGTTTTAAATGATTTGTTTACGAAATTCTTAAAATCCGTTAAACGCATTAAGACTCTGGTCATTTTGTGTTTAATACTTCTACGTCGAAAGGTTGTTAACGTGCAAAACACGTGTGTTGCAGATACTGATCAATATTTTATCATATTAAAATGGCAACTCATGTCAGATCTTTTTTTAGCATCAACAACTGTGATATCCTCGTATAAAAAATCAATCAAGGAAATAATTATCACCATACTATTTATTAGAGATTGTTTCGCGACAACATTTAATTTAAGAAGTTCATATAAACTATATATTAACATAATAAAATAAATTATATTAAAAAAATTATGAACGTGATTTGCTGATCGTATATAATAATGTATTCATGAAGTGAAATTAAATTCCACTCTTGTATTATGCACTGTTTCAAGCTCGTTCTTTATTGAAATACAGTAAATGAAAAGAACCGTTAACGACGTCGGACTGAAAATGGTGGACTAATGTCACTATTTGTACGTAATACGTCTCATGATGTTGTGTGTATTGCTGTTTCAAATTAAGCCATTATTTACAATAAACTTTCGTGATAAAATAGGATCTGAAACCGAAATCAACAACTATTTTGTTCAATACATTGACACAAAGGAGTCATTTTAAAACATAAAAGCTATTGAACTGCGCAAACATCCAGTGCGATAGTTTAGCTATTGCACATTGAACTATTCAGTTCAGTTGTTTTATTAACTCATGTGTCGTTTTACCAAAAATCGGAACCTAGTAACAGACGCTTTTCTGATATCCACCAAAATCGTATTTAGAACAGTCAATTTGTCAAGAAAAGTTCGTGCTGGTTTTTTTAGTAGAGCGTAGGGCTTTCAGTCCGAGGTTCGAGTGTTAGAATATCAGCACAGTCTTACAACTTGTTTGTGGATTGTTTTCTACGAACAATCATCCCTTAGCTCTGATTCAAGTCGGGCAGTTGTCAGTTACTGACATATATATCCGCATTAATTTTAGATCAGTTAACCATTTCGATTTACTAAGCGTGGAATGTTTTCGTTGATTGACAACTATAATAAAGCCTGTGACAGACAGACATATAGTTTATTTAAAGTCTCATTCGTGTACATACAATTGTATATATGATTGAAACATGCGTCATTTAATGAAATATAATAAAAGATAGTTTAGTTAAAATATATGCAATGAAATGTACAAAACCACTCAATTTGAGTTGTGACAAAAATTTGATAAAAAAAAAAAAATGTGATAAAATTAAAGAAAAAAAGTTTGGTTACCTGTAGTTAATATGACCAAAAATGCAGTAATTAAAGCTTCGTGTAAAGTGACAATCTTTATTGTCAACAAATTATTCATGACGTGGAGTAGAAGTATTCAATGAATACTAAACAATTTCGCGATACATCATGCTCCATACAATAACTGAATCAATATCTTGAAAGAATCGGTTTTCTGAGAGCAAATAATGTAACACGGTAATCATCTTGGATTTCATGACAGACACAGACCTGATGTACTAAATGAGACGTTTGCTAGACGCATAACATGCACTTTATATTTATATATTAAATATTGATACATATCGGCTACATAATGCATACAACTTTTAGTACGAATAATATCAATTACCTTAATTTTTAATATATCTGCTATGTAAATGATAGCGATACGATTTGCTACTTTTTATTTTATAAAACAAACTTTTGAAATATTCTTTTAAATTAAAAAGACACCATAACATTTACAGAATCACTGTTTTAAATCTACTAATATTATTGAACACTGGCTGTTGCCAAAGAAAACTATTTCTATTTAACTATTTCTGCAGTGCCAAGATACATGCATAATTATATACGAATTTTCCTATATTTTGGATGAGCACAGGCAATAAGAACACAACTACGTATAGTACACAATTTAGCTGAAAGTTTAATTCATAGATACATATTTCCAGACAAGTTATAATTTTTCATTTAAGAAATGAATATATATGTTAACAAATAGGTAAAATCGGGCAATACTAGTATATGCTCGTTTTAAAAATTATATAAAAAAAAACACATAATAAATCAAGTAAACTTTCGGGAAGAATAGCGTTCCTGAATTTTGAATACGTTGGAAACAGAGTATTCTATTGAACACATTTTATAATTTTTGAACAATAGAAAATTGGAATTGAGACATGCTACGCCGAAATGTCCTAGTAAAACAAATTCTTCATTAGTCGTTTCGCTGATAGTTCGGAATATGACACTTATAGCATATCGTTAAAAAGACTTGTCAACTTATCTATATGCACGCCAAACAGTCACAAACTTATCTTTATGCACGCCAAACAGTCAATGCTATTGGTTCCTGCATATATATGCACGCAAAACAGTCAATGCTATTGGTTCCCTGCCCCATATATCTATAAGCACGCCAAACAGTCAATGCTATTGGTTCCTGCATCTATATGCATGCCAAACAGTCAATGCTATTGGTTCCTGCATCTATATGCACGCCAAACAGTCAATGCTATTGGTTCCTGCCCCATATATCTATATGCACGCCAAACAGTCAATGCTATTGGTTCCTGCATCTATATGTACGCCAAAAAGTCAATGCTTTTGGTTCCTGCATCTATATGCACGCCAAACAGTCAATGCTATTGGTTCCTGCATCTATATGCACGCCAAACAGTCAATGCTTTTGGTTCCTGCATCTATATGCACGCCAAACAGTCAATGCTATTGGTTCCTGCCCCATATTATCTATCTTATCTATATGCACGCCAAACAGTCAATGCTATTGGTTCCTGCATCTATATGCACGCCAAACAGTCAATGCTATTGGTTCCTGCATCTATATGCACGCCAAACAGTCAATGCTATTGGTTCCTGCATCTATATGCACGCCAAACAGTCAATGCTATTGGTTCCTGCATCTATATGCACGCCAAACAGTCAATGCTATTGGTTCCTGCATCTATATGCACGCCAAACAGTCAATGCTATTGGTTCCTGCATCTATATGCACGCCAAACAGTCAATGCTATTGGTTCCTGCATCTATATGCACGCCAAACAGTCAATGCTATTGGTTCCTGCATCTATATGCACGCCAAACAGTCAATGCTATTGGTTCCTGCATCTATATGCACGCCAAACAGTCAATGCTATTGGTTCCTGCATCTATATGCACGCCAAACAGTCAATGCTATTGGTTCCTGCATCTATATGCACGCCAAACAGTCAATGCTATTGGTTCCTGCCCCATATATGCACGCCAAACAGTCAATGCTATTGGTTCCCACGCCAAACAGTCAATGCTATTGGTTCCCACGCCAAACAGTCAATGCTATTGGTTCCCACGCCAAACAGTCAATGCTATTGGTTCCCACGCCAAACAGTCAATGCTATTGGTTCCCACGCCAAACAGTCAATGCTATTGGTTCCCACGCCAAACAGTCAATGCTATTGGTTCCCACGCCAAACAGTCAATGCTATTGGTTCCCACGCCAAACAGTCAATGCTTTTGGTTCCCACGCCAAACAGTCAATGATATTGGTTCCCACGCCAAACAGTCAATGCTATTGGTTCCTGCCCCATATTAACCTTGTTTTCTTATCTTGACGGGTTTGTTTCTACCTTAAGGCTTTTTTATTTAGTCTGGCCAACATGTTCGAATTTCATTGCAATTTTGTGTTGAAACATAAAAAGGGAATTTGAAACTCGTCTATTATATCGGCACACTAAATGCTTTTTATTGAGTGGGTTAGTGGTGAAGTCCTATTTTTATTAACGACAACCAGAATAAAATAAAATACTCTAGTCAGTGTATCATTCCGAACTGGGCTGCTTGTAACGCCAATCGAGATGAAAATACCTCAGCAGCATGGTCATACTTTCATAATTTCAGTATTTTGCTCATATACTGGTAATATTTATGTATGATATTCATTTTACATGTGTATGTTGATTTTCCTATGTTTATACATGTCTCTGTAGAAAAAACAACATATAAAGATTGCTCTCCAAAATGAAAGTCTCCGGATGAGCGCATAGCGAGAATAAGATAATGTACCGGTAAGTATTCGTTTTATCTGTATAATACCAACGTCTTGTTTAAAAAGCTCGTAACTCTGATTTGAAATGCCATGTGAAAACTGTATTTTAACAGTTTAATGTTAAAATGTGAAAAGGGAATGTGAAACCGTGACACACTTTTATATGTCCGCTTGATTCACACATTTCGCGCCGCCCGTCGTAGCTAGCCGGTGGAGAGGGGTAACACTGTTGCTTTTATTAAGGACAATGTCTCACATGGGGGAAGTGCGCAAATTTAAAACGCCCATAAATACATAGGCCAGTTAATTGATTGAAAAGCAATACACTTTACAAAAAATAAAATAAAAGAACGTGAGCGTTGTTTTTGTTCATCAAACAAAAAGTGCGTCTCATTATATGCAATACGTAACATCTTTGGACGGTGAATATCGATTAACAAATCTGTAAAGCCCTGCTACCATTTACGACGTATTGTGAATTGTGTCAATTGTCACAAAAGCCTATTTAAGTAAGTTTTGTTTTATGTCGCATGAACAATACTGGTAAGATATAGATTCTACTTTGTATTATGACGTGTTCCGGTAATGTGATTAACAATGATTGCATGTTTACATAAATTGTTTGAAACAGAAATAGATTTTAAGACGTTAAATAATATTTCTAATTACACGTACCTGTGATAAATCGTAACCTTTCGACCACCCCTTTCTCTTATCCATCATGAATATATAATCAACAATAAGGCATTACTCATATCATTTAAATGTTGACTTTGTTTAAATGAAAACGTTTAAATATTGAAATACCTATTTCGAAATTCAATATGCGGGTTAACTTAGCTGACGCTATGTTTTATTGGGATCGTCACACCCCGTTGCAGCTTCATAGTTAGTGTTATGCGATCGTCGGTACCCGTACACTGAGCTGCATTTGACCGTGACTCGAGCCGACCAATCACGAGCCGCGAAATAAAAGTGGAAATTCCCTCAATCTTTGTATGACAAATTGTGAAATAAATAATTGAAAGCATGCACATGTTTACATTATATATGATGGTAACGTTTATTTCAAAACACTGACGAAAGGGGAATTTCACGAGTTGCAAAATGGTATAAAAGTACACAGAGAGAAATACAGGTAACCATTCACTGTAAAATTGGAGAAAAAAAACACAGATATAAAATTTCAGTTTATTTTTTATCACAATCAGAACATTAAACTGTTACGAAATTGTATGTTGTATAAATGACTTTTAAATGTGAACATCAGTTCATAATAATATTAAAAGACATTTTTTCTGTTATTTTTGCAATTTCACCGACATAATTTTCTGTTTAATTTGGTGACGGTATTTAATTCGTTCAGATTCTATTGCAATGTTCATACATTAAACATAGGGCTTAAGATTCGCGTACCGGTATTCATGTAGTATGAATGATCATGGACCTCTGCGACAAAAGAAGAGAGGCATGGAAAGTACACCAGCCTGGACTCTAGGACAGAAATACCAGTATGCTACGGAATCCGGATAGTGCCATCGATAATCTCGCCCTTCTTTCATCAAGGGCGACACACGACACACGAAGCGATACACGATATTTTGCGCGACAGTCGCAGCGACGCACGATATTTTGCGCGATACACGAAGCGACGCGCGAGAATGTACCACGAAATATCACCCTTGTGTAGGAAGCCCAAATAGCATTTTATCGTGGTAAATATCGCGTGTCGCTTCGTGTATCGCGCACAATATCGTGCGTCGCTGCGACTGTCGCGCAAAATATCGTGTGTCGCATAGAGTTTCTCGCAAAATATCGTATCTCGCGTTCAAGGGCGACGCACGAAACACGAAGCAACGCACGATATTTTGCGCGACACACGATGTATCGCTTCGATACACAATATTTTATTATTCAAATATCGCCCATTTTATCCGACTCTCGTGTATCGCGGTCTAATTTCAGACCGCGACACACGACACACGAAGCGATACTCGATATTTTGCGCGATACACGATGATTTTTGAAAACGCGACAGTCGAAAGGCGATATTATTACAGCGATATTTTAACAGTACAAATATCGCGTGTCGCTTCGTGTATCGCGCAAAATATCGAGTATCGCTTCATGTGTCGTGTGTCGCGGTCTGAAATTAGACCGCGATACACGAGATTCGGATAATATGGGCGATATTTGAATAATAAAATATCGTGTATCGCTTCGTGTGTCGCGCAAAATATCGTGCGTCGCTTCGTGTTTCGTGTGTCGCCCTTTGAACGCGAGACACGAAACACGAAGCGATACACGATATTTTGCGCGACTGTCGCGCAAAATATCGTGCATCGCTTTGTGTGTCGTTTG
>VMBQ01008453.1:0-29906 GCA_007657795.1 Dreissena rostriformis
TCAGTAATAGTGTTGCTAGAGAGCGTGTAATCTTACATACATTCATATTTTTTTTTAGTAATTGTTTTCGAAATAAGAAGAGGTTTTAAACATAAGCGGAATATGGTTGAATCCTTGTCCTACTTACACATTTCTAGTTCATTTCAGTATCTTCTGTCTCCCTAATGTATTGCCTGCACGTTTGCTGTTGATTTTTTTCAGGAGTGTACGTGTCGCTGACCTCTGTTGTCCTCGTTGACCTGCTCGGAATCGAGANTCAGGTTGCATTTTCTATTTCCTGTGGCTCTTAGGTGAGCGCCTGAGGGCCCATGGCCCTCTTGTTTAAGTGTTTTGTTGTAAGTAATGTCCTGTATGTATTAACAAAATCTCACTTTCGCTATATGAAAGATAAGAAACTGTAAACAAGAAGTTTTATTTGTTTCATTGTTTCATAATACCTATATTTGATGTCCATTATTTTGTGATATTTTTATGTTTTTTTGATGCCCCTACTTTATGATGGGAGGATGGGCCTATAGATTCGCCCTTGCCCTACCATCCTTCTTTTCATCTGTTCCACGTTTGTTTCGCGCGTAACTAAAATGTATTGGTGCTAGATGCACGAAACTTTGAAATTACATTTACCAGCATATGTAATGGCGCACTTAATAGTTTGGTTTACAAGTGTAGACATAACCGGAGTTATGGTCCACTTAAGCAAAACAATACACTTGCTAACCCTTGNCACATTTACCAGCGCGTGTAATTGCGCACTTTATAGTTTGGAAATACAAGTGTAGACATAACCGGAGTTATGGTCCACTTAAGCAAAACAATACACTTGCTAACTCTTGCTAACCTGTGTTGCGCGTAACTCAGTAATGGTGTTGCTAGAGAGCGTGTAATCTTACATACATTCATATTTTTTTTAGTAATTGTTTTCGAAATAAGAAGAGGTTTTAAACAAAAGCGGAATATGGTTGAATCCTTGTTCTACTTACACATTTCTAGTTCATTTCAGTATCTTCTGTCTTCCTAATGTATTGCCTGCACGTTTGCTGTTGATGTTTTTCAGGAGTGTACGTGTCGCTGACCTCTGTTGTCCTCGTTGACCTGCTCGGAATCGAGATGCTAACCAACTCATTCGGACTGCTTCTGATGTTTCAGGGAATTTCTACTCTAATCGGTCCGCCTATTGCAGGTGAGCTCTCCTTACATTATACCACACGTTCGAGATGCGTTTTGGAATAGCTGATTCAACCAATATCTCTGTTGTTTTATATTTAAGATACATGTAGTATATATTCAGGTTGGAATGCAACAAGCATAGTGCAACGGTCACATTTATAATGTCGCCTTTGGTACTACTTTTACTTGCAAGTAATTCAAGCACTATGAAGGGGGGACATTTATGTCGAGTTAATAACAGATACAAGAGAAGTTATGTCCCTTTCATGAAGTAACGATTTTGGTTGCATACGTTTACTGATAAAAAGGATTGTATTTTACCTATATACAAGCTGGGCTATGCAAGGATTGTATTGTACCAAAATCACAGTTAGGTCACACAATGATTGTATTGTACAAATATACCAGCTATGCCACACAATGATTGTATTGTACCAATATACCAGCTATGTCACACAATGATTGTATTGTACCAATATACCAGCTATGCCACGCAATAATTGTATTGTAGCAATACATCAGCTATGCCACACAATAATTGTATTGTACCAATATACCAGCTATGCCACACAATGATTGTATTGTACCAATATACCAGCTAGGCCACTAAATCATGGTACCAATATACCAGATATACCACGCACTTATTGTATCGTAACAACACCACAGCTAGGCCACGCACTTATTGTATGGTAAGAACATCACAGCTAGGCCACGCACTTATTGTATGGTAACAACATCACAGCTAGGCCATGCACTTATTGTATGGTAACAACTCCACAGCTAGGCCACGCACTTATTGTATGGTAACAACATCACAGCTTGGCCACGCACTTATTGTATGGTAACAACATCACAGCTAGGCCACTAAATCATTGTACCAATATACCAGATATACCACGCACTGATTGTATGGTAACAACATCACAGCTAGGCCACTAAATTATTGTACCAATATACCAGATATACCACGCACTTATTGTATGGTAACAACATCACAGCTAGGCCACTGAATTATTGAACCAATATACCAGCAAGGCAAAGCAATACTTGTATTGTACCAATATCTTAGCTATGCCACGCAACGTTTGTGGTGATTGGCTATGTTATTATGTTAAACAAATTTGTTTCTTTCTTTGAATCGAATTGTCCGTCTTCGGATTTACACATTCACGCTATACTAGCAGAGTAAGGCGTATTCAAATAAAAAAAGGTCTATCATTACCAATTGAGTTAAGTGTATAAGCTGATAACTTGCCTATTTCACCTCTGACTCATATANATGCCACGCAACGTTTGTGGTGATTGGTAATGTTATTATCTTAAACACATTTGTTTCTTTCTTTGAATCGAATTGTCCGTCCTCGGATTTACACATTGACGCTATACTAACAGAGTAAGGTGTATTCAAATAAACAAAGGTTTATCATTACCAATGGAGTTAAGTGTATAAGCTGATAACTTGCCTATTTCATCTCTGACTCATATAAGGACATGATCAGTTACTGACCTCAGTATATGTACCGTGTACTTTTAGGCCGCTTAGACCGACAAAGCTTGTCCAGATTTGAGTTGGTGAACTGTTTTTCATGACCTGACTGCAACACTGTTCGAAAATCACAACTCCAAGCAAATACAAACAAGCATTGTAACAAATCCTATAATTTTCGTTTGCAGGATGGTTGTATGACGGATTCGGTAGTTACGACATATCTTTCATTGCGGCCGGCATTGTCGTGGCACTGAGCGGTATCATGCTTTATTTCATCCCGCTGGTAAGGCGCTGCTTTCACTTGCCTGACAGACGGCCGGTAGAGGTCGAGGAGGAAATGACCGCCGTAGAGGGCGCTGTGGCGTAGACACGTGACCATTGCGAAATGTGATAATACAGATCTCGCTGCCTTATTTTATGGATTGCGTGCGTTAAGGTCAAGCATTTGGTTCGATTGGTTATGGCACGGTTATAATTTGATTGAACGTTAGGTTTTTACTTTAGAAGTTACATATGCCTATAAGATGTTCGAATAGAATAACTGTGTGTTTGAGACGTTGTTGAAAAGCATACGTATTGCGACAGTTACTTGAAATACAGGTATTTTGTGAAGAATAGAATGATGATTGTTATCGAATATACGCCTACACGGTGGTTAAATAAAGCGGTTGTTTCTATGTTATGTATTATCATATAGACAAGTATGTTTCTATAATCACAATGACACGTGCGTTTCTATGACCACCTTAACATGCACATTTTTCTCAGTCCGTTTGCCTTTCAGTTGTTTTATGAAAATAAAACACGTACTGGTTACCGGTGCGGCCGATTATCGTGGAAACCAAAGAGGACTTAATGAATTATTTTTAATACTGTACGTATACATAGAAGTTTGTGTGTCATGTGATGATCTTTGTTATCCGTTTGTAAAGAAAAGAACACGTTATTGATTGAGCAAATTGTAAAATAGCCACTGAACCAATGCAAATATCCAGTTATATCAAAGAAAGGGACCACTAGCTTTGTGGTTGTTGGTATTCGTCGCTGTCGTTCTCAAATCTTGTCGCTCAAATTTTTTCATTTTTTTTCGTCTTTTCCAAATATATGAAGTCTGGTACGTGTTTTGGGCTATATCTCGTAGCTCTACACCAATCAGAGCCCATGAAAAAGCCACGTGAAGTTCAAAGCTTTGTCCTTTCATCCTGAAAAATTGTGATGCGGCTTTTATTGCTACGTTATTTCACTTATAGGTACGTCATTTCGTACATTTTCGAATTGTCGTACCTCATAAAAATGTCAAAACTGTGGTGACAAAATATCGTAGCTACCATATCGTAGCTACCATTTCTGAATATCAGTATGACTTACGCGTCTACGGCTTATACCGTATTTTGCAGCTTCATTTGTTTGGTATTTTTTACAGAATTTCAATTTCTAAAACATCGTTATAAAAATGTGACGGTTTTTTCTCTGTCCTGAAAAGTTGGCATTTTGTAGCTTCGAAGTTTGAGAACGACAGCGACGAATTATACATGTCAATA
This sequence comes from Dreissena rostriformis, assembly GCA_007657795.1. NCBI lineage: Eukaryota > Metazoa > Mollusca > Bivalvia > Myida > Dreissenidae > Dreissena > Dreissena rostriformis. Next base: position 4,201 of record VMBQ01008453.1, read on the forward strand.
GAATTATGTGTGAATACCATATGGATAGTATATATTGTAATATATGTAGTGTAAATCATGTATTGATATCGACGAATTCATATGATACTATTTTGGATCGTATTGTTGTTGTTTTAATGATGTTATTGTCATTATACATATTGATACACAATTTATTTGTTCATTTTAGATATTGATATTTTATTAGACTCCCCCAACATTTTTTGGGGGAGCATATAGTCGCCGCTTCGTCTGTCCGTGCGTGTGTGCGTGCGTGCGTGTGTGCGTGCGTGTGTGCGTCCGTCCGGATTTTTTTCCGGGCTATTTCTCAGCAACAAATGACCGGAATTCAATGAAACTTTATGGGAAGCTTCACTACCAAGAGGAGGTGTGCATATTATCAGCGGGTTCTGGTCGGATGATTTTTCACAGAGTTATGGCCCTTTGGAATTGTCCATTAACTGTACATATAGTACAATTCTTGTCCGGTCTATTTCTCAGCAACTAATGACCGGAATTCAATGAAACTTTATGGGAAGCTTCACTACGAAGAGGAAATGTGCATATTATTAGCCAGTTCTGGTCGGATGATTTTTCACAGAGTTATGGCCCTTTGAAATTTTTCAATTTACTGTACATATAATGCAATTCTTGTCCGGGCTATTTCTCAGCAACTCATGACCAGAATTCAATGAAACTTTATGGGAAGCTTCACAACCAAGAGGAGATGTGCATATTATCAGCCGGTCCAGGTCGGATGATTTTTCACAGTGTTATGGCCCTTTGAAATTTTCCATTGTACATTAGTGCAATTCTTGTCCGAGCTATTTCTCAGCAACTTCTTACGGAAATTCAGTGAAACTTTATGGGAAGCTTCACGACCAACAGGAGATGTGCATATTATCAGCCGGTTATGGTCGGATGACTTTTCACAGAGCTACGGGCCTTTGAAATTTTCCATTGTACATATTGTGCAATTCTTGTCCGAGCTATTTCTCAGCAACTTATTACGGGAATTCAATCAAACTTTATGGGAAGCTTCACTACCAAGAGGAGATGTGCATATTATCAGCCGGTTATGGTCGGATGATTTTTTCTACAAAGTTATGGCCCTTTGAAATTTTCTATAAACTGCACATATAGTGCAATTCTTGTCCGGGCTATTTCTCCCCAACTACTGACTGAAATTCAATGAAGCTTTATGGGAAGCTTAACTACCTTGAGGAGATGCGCATGTTATTTGTGGGTTCTGGTTAGATGATTTGTTTAGAGAGTTATGGCCCTTTGAAATTTTTAAGTTGATAAACCATCCATCGTATTATTTTGTCCAAAGTTATGCCCCTCAAGACGTTTCCTTTTATGTGAATATATAGTGCAATATTGTGACAAAAAACAACTTTGGGGAGCATCACCCGTCTCCGACGGTTTCTTGTTTGTTCATTTTAGATATTGATATAAAAAAAATACTTTACTTTATGATAAACAATACATCTTGTAAAGTAAGGTTTAGTTCGCGCTGGTGTAACTATATATTTCCGTAATTCTAGACAAAAGTTGTAGTTGTTTTGTTCGAAAACCACAAACAGTAATGTTAACGATATACTAAATTGATGTACCACTAGTATGCAATGTACGTTATAGTTAACTGTACAATTGATACAATATTCTATTAAATGATAATACTTATACATGTTTATCATCTGAAATTCATCAAATACTAGATTTGATACTGAAATGCAATCAATAGTTATGGCAATAATACAAATAGTGTGTTCTATTTTTTCTATATTATAGGAATATTTTGAGTGATTATAATGGCATATTGTCAAATTTTACTCTTTCTAGACATTAATCACGATCAACATATAAATGTTATACATATCTATAATATAATAAATAATTACTAAAATTAGCTGTTTCTTATTTTTGATACTAGTTTTGTTAAATCCCTAAATAGTGTCTGAAATAATTAATATACCGCATTGTTGTTTACTTATTGGCGAATGCGGTTTACCAGCCCGATTCATGTTTCTTGAAATAACTGTTCAGAGTAAGTGTATATTAACCGGAATCAGCATATATACACTTATTTAAAATAATTTACACATAGCTTTGATTTGGAAACGTTGTTTTAATACTTGTATATTGATTTGATTGTATCGGCTATTTGACGGACTTACCATTTGTTTAATGAGCGAAACTGATTTTCAGGTATTACCATGTTTACATTTTAATGCACATGTTATTGATTTCCGATTTGAAAATGTAAAACCTTCCTACAATGTAATATTGTTTACAATTGCTTTAAAGACACAATGCATTTATAACGCAACCAGAAGATACAAAGGAACACAATATATGGTGCTAATTTCTCAAATTATATAAACAAGAATGAATTGAGTTGATATTTGTGTTTTAATTTCATTTCATCGTGGCTCAGAAAGTTGTCATCCTTTTGCTATGGTGCATATGAAACATTTGGGTGAATAAATTGCAATACAATCGATTCTTTATTTAAATTACTATGCTATAAGGTTAATTTGTATGTTTATGTGTATGTAAGTGATTTATTCTGGGGTTCGACGCGTCATTCAATCGGTTTGAACCCCGAATGCTTTGCATTGACAGTGTTAAGGCGATGACACATCTTACATTATTGTATGTTGTATGTCGGTTGTTATGTTTATTCCTGTATAGTGTAGGGATTTTGTTCACTTGCCTTAAATAAAATATTAACGTGGGTAACAAGAATTTCTCTCCGTTCAATGTGTCTTGAGTTTTTTTTTACCTATATACTGACATACCACCCACACATAGTAACCATATATTGCGACAAGTATGCATTGGCATAATAAATGTCAAACCAAACGCACATGTTTCACTCATACTATCGTATGCACGATTTGTGTGGGAAAAAAAAACAACAGTTAAAGCACGAAACGTAAATTTGAGTACATTTATTGGTTGCAGTCTTGTCATATCTCATGAAGCAAACACACTTGAATAACAATGGTCGCTATTTAAAGAAAGATACAAACGACAATGAATTTGGTTGCTGGTTGCGTCACTGCCGTGATGTTGTTGTTCGGATTGGCATCGTTCACATATTCGGTCAAAAGCATATACAAAGACTAAGATATAACTGAGTAATACATGTCCAGTATTTAGTCCTGACAGATGAGGACAATACTGTATTGTTTGGTAATTGAATGCATTGCATTCCACGATATTAAACATAAGATGCAATTAATTGTTCTGTCTTTACAAGTGAACCAATGCTCCCGAAAACGAATTGTATCTGTAAGAATCTGTAAACAACTGACTGGTCCCACTAATTGATTTCACCCAGATCTGGTCTGACACATCAGCCTTGGTAAACACCTGCATGGACACACACGGGTATGTGTTACTTTTGTCTTTCATTGATGATCTCTGCAACGTTTTCTTCTGATTAGCAATTTCCAACCAGGCCTCATTCCCATTACTAAGACAATACTGGACTGTAAACGCATACAGCCCAGAGATCGACACTGTGAATCTGCCATTGGACGGGTCATAGCCTCGACCTTCGTTAATGTCCACCTCTGTGTAAACGACAATCTGACCTGCTGATACAGATGCAGATGCTGGTGTCCGGGCGTAGAAGTATATCGTGGGGATCACCAGTTGGTCTAAACAAAAGAAAGCGTATCAGTTATAGTATGCGTTGTTCAATTGGCATAATCAGTATATGATTGTATAACAAACAAACATTGAAATCCGAAACGAACATGATACAAGCTGACATCCATTTAAAACAACTATGATACGAGTTACCTATTTGTGCCTGTTTAAAGTATAGATCACGAGTTTTATTGTATTACAAGAATTTTTCGTAAGTAGCAACTTAAGGACTTTTCATATTAGCACGCATACGTGTTATATACTAACAAGCAAAAATGTACATATTTACTTAAAAAAACATAACATTAACAGCATACATTTGAATAAAAGACTCCTCGCTTATATTAAGCCCGACAGCCCGAGCAACTAGAGATTAATTATTTATTAAGTCGGGATATTTAGTGTGTTTAATTTGTTTTTATAAAATAATAATTATTTTTAATTATTATGGCTACTGGATTGGATATATTACCATGAAGACTGCGATTCAATCTCTTATTTCAAACACACTCAATGTAAACACACATGTGCATCACATGTTCAATAACAGTGCAAATACGAAATATACTCCGACCATATATTGCTTTGGCGTCCATGGGAACCATTAAACATTTACAACAGAAGTGATTAAAGGTATATTTTAAAACATGAGTATTGTTTTATTTATATGTATTGAAAAATGTACAAACATATTATTTTCAGTAACTTCTGATTGAATTTCTAAACAAATCGTGATACGTTAAACATATTTATAGATTAACAAACATAAAATATTTGTTTAAAAACAATGCAACCAGCGTGGTTGTAAAATATAAAATATACATTTTAAATTATTTCATATCTTTTTCAAAGGCATCCTCGTTTGAGGGTATTCACTTAAGCTTAATATTGCTTTACGGTACATCCTTAAATTCTTCTTGAAAGTTACAAGTGCTGTTAGTTTATATTACATGCAAAGTAGTATTCCGCAAGTGATCTGCCACCAAAATTACTTTAAAAATATATAGCCGGGGATTTAGGGGCATTTTCTCACTTTTATATTTAGAAACCACTCCTTGTATTTTGCAATAACTGGTTGCGGACATCTTTTATTCAAAATACATAAATAATGTTCTTTAAACATGGATCCTGGTAAACTTATTATATTATTATAATAATAATTTATAAAATGCCATTTCTGAGAAAAAGTGTGTTAAAATCATAATCGTTGGGAATCAAGATATGCCATGTCCTGAATTCTGTTTTGTATATATATTTAATAATATATATTATAATAAACAACTTAAATAACGATGTTTTGTGTTGTTTGTGCACACACTAGTTTTACGAAAATGTAATATAATAATGATAAGCATCGTTTTTAACAGACAAATTATACCAAACTAATGATGTTTTTTTTTATCGCAGCAAACTAAACATGTATTATTCAACTATTGAGAACTTCAAGTAGCATTTTGATACGAACACAAACTATTTGTTAATATTACATTCATGGAAAGCTTACAATTGAACGATGGCGTGAGACTGAAATTACTGTAATTTCTTCCTAAGGCCAGATGGCTATAATCATCGCTTACCTTTCAATATCTTGTTTTCTTTCTCCATCAGTTGTATGGCCCCTGATGTGTTGGTTGTCATCTCAGACAATGCTTCAGAAATATTCAACAGTCCTCCTTCTATCGCATTGTCCAGCATTGATTTCATATCAGCTTGTGCCATTTTCATAGCGGTCATTGCAGTGGCTAGATCGGTCTTGTCCTCTTGCATCCCTTTCATCGCAGCCTTCACTTCGGCGTTAGTTTGCCGTATTTCAGCGAGCAAACTGTCCAAGGCCATTTCGTTGCGTAATACTCGTTCCAGTATTCTCTCCTCATAATCGTAACGCGAGCAAACGGGACAAGACGGCTCTCTGGCGAATGCGGCGACAATTATGTTCAGTGCGTAAAACAGAGCCCGAGTGAGTTTCTTCATGATACAATTGTGTTTGGCTTAAAACAACTCGGTCACAATATATTACAAACGATGATTTCACTAAGACGTTGTTCAGCTTTCTGCGCCCGACTCAACAAACGGAGCGTTCTTGTTCTGCATGGATGTTAAGGATAGGCAAAATTAAAATTATCTTAGTTTTACGAAATTTATCATAAAGATACTTGAGTTAACGGATTTACTATTGAGGGGAATTTTGTCAGTTTTTACATGAATTTCTCTAAATATGTCTCTAACAATGATGATTATTAATTACGTTCTTTGAAAATGAAACCGACACTGGAAAGAGGATTCATTCACAATGGCTGGAATGTTCTATGGTGCCCCCAGTTACAGTGAAAATACCAGTAAGCCTTTAATGATTCAATCCCCGTTATCAGTCTTTGGTTTAAAAGTCACGTGATTCCGAGTCAAACCGATGAATGAGGCGGCGTAGAAAACTGTAACAATTCACTGATCCTTATATGCATAAATAAAGGTGACACTTATTAACAGGGATTTGCTGTATTAGCAAGTTAATACAAATATATGCCATGCATTTTTAATAAAATTGATTTAATGTAAGTCCTTTACAGAATAAATTCGAAATTATGTATTTTATTATTCAACTAAAATATGAAAACTTTACTTTCGGAACGGAACCATTTCATTCAACAAGACTGCCCTATGTTTCACTCTACGGTGTGTATTTCACGTAATTTTCCCACGACTCTGCATTTCAAACACATGTCGACAATAAATCTAAAAGCCTGTGAAATTTCAGAAAGTTCGAATTTCACACGAAACCCAGTTATCAGAAAGGCAGTATAGTTAATTATTTCAGCAGAACAAATGTCTCTAGTTTCTTGGGTTCTTGCAAATCATATTTAAAAGTTGGGGATCATTTCATAATCGTAAATAAAAGACCGGGTGGTCTTGCAGCGTTGAAAAGCTGCAGACATTATTTAAACAGTACATATTTACTTTTCAGGCTAATTCGACAGACAATTCTTCACAAGTATTAATGCTTAATGTGAGGTACTCGAATAAGAAGTTGATTACGTCTCCGTAGACTAATTTATACACATCGCATAAATATCTTAATAAAAATTGCCAGATCGGTCTTTTGTTTGTTTCACATTGAGTGTGTAACTGAAGTTTATCGTTTGATTATGCAGTCCTGCATGTACATATCTCTTCATATCTTACAGAACAGCATTGTCAGATATGTACACGATTTGCTCTTTTAATTTTAAACCATCAAATGGGAACACAAAAAGGAAGCAAAAAGGGTCATACATTAATAAAATACTGTATAATCGTTTGGCGGATACATTGAGTATTTATTTTCAACGCAATAGATTGTTGGTCGGAAAATGTATAACAATTCAATGGTCGGCAAAAAATACACTTATACGCAATATTGATATTAATGCTTCTTTTACATTTTTTTCTACATGGCGGGATTATAAACTTGTTAAGATCATTCAATAGTTATGGTAACTTTGTCTTAAAGTTCAACTCAACAAATGCACTAAAAATAAATGTCGCTGTGTGGTTCAAAGAATGAAGCCTGTCCGGGACTCTAACCTTGGAAATCCCGCTATCAAGACGAGTGCTCGCACATTATGGTTCCCTGCTCGCAGATTTTGGTTCACTTGTTGGGGTCAAAAGGACAGTTTCTGCTGTATCAGCATGCCATGTATGTCATTGAGTTCATTGTATTGATGTACAGTACATTGTTATATAACAGTATTATGTGCGAAACAACAGGGCACATTGTTGGGTTAGTATTCTGTTTAGAATTGAACGTCAAAAAAGCATGCATACCGCGCGTGCAGACACCAACATCGTATGTCAGTCTCTTGATCAGTACACGCGCAGTTTGATACACTTCAAAGTTCAGTAATTGCTGGTGTCTCAAAACACGAGCACCATGTAAACGTTTTGCATGTTGAAACAACAACGGCAACAACAACATTTATTAGCTCTTAGCATACACTTGCTTTTTAGCCAAATGCAAAATACACAAGTGTTAATCCATGGATTATAAAAAATATGAAAATTAGGTAATGGTAGATTTTACTGATTGCATACGATGTGTCACTTTAACATTGATAATGACTGCTGTACATAAAATACTGAAACACAGAATTCACAGTACTACATAAGTAATATCACTTTAACATTGGTGTTGATTATTACTCATCAAATTATAAGAAAAAATAGTATCCATAAATGAAATAATTTGTTCTAAATTGTTCCGTAAACAAATCACAGTATACATGTATATACTGAAAGATTTATGATTTCTTTTTTTATTAATTTTCATTTTCTGTTATCCCGAGTTATATTGTGGTATCGACATCGCTCTATTTCTAGTATATGTGATGATAGGCGGAATTGAGTAAGTGCTATTTTTAATTGTTTCGTTGTAATGATACAATGCTTCCGATAGAACCCGTGAAACGCAACAACCCATAAGACCCATTTTGGCTAATGTAAGCAAAACTATGAACATTGTGACATAATCACACAACTTTATCTTTGGTTAATTCTACATGTTAGTTATGACATGTACCTTGATTTTTGCATTGTAATCATTCATACATCAAACCCAACAGAGGTGAATTCAATTCGGAACATGGTCAGTCTGTTGAACTGATTGATATCTCAAGTCCATCGGATATTATTGAATAAGGTGTCAGGGGCATTATTACGCTCAAGTCCATCGGATATTGTCGAATAAGGTGTGTCAGTGGCATTATTACGCTACGTGTTTATTTTCCCGTACAGCCGAAAGCAATCTTCTTGTTCAACGTTTTTACTGGCATGTATTGGTGAATAACCGTGTAGGCTGTATTATTCAACCATCTGGTCTTACAGTACAATCAAAGCGCTGAAGAAGGCACTGCAGTTGCTCGCTTTTGTGTTAACCGAGGACTTTGTAGTACCGCACTTTGGTGAAAACCCATCTTCGAAATTAATCAGGCCTGAGCAGATGCTGCATTTGTTTGCGTAGTATTTCGGCCCATGACGTTCATTCATAAAACATGTGGTTTTCACACAGAGGGGAAAATGTATCGACTCAAATGTTAGTTGTGAGCGCGTGCTTGGAATGCCCTTCATTAGTACAGAAGAACCTGTTGTGATTTCCCGTGCATATGTAAGTTTTCGCTATATTATGTATTTTAAATGTACAGTTTGCATATAATATTGTATACTTTAAACTATATTTGCAAAGTGTGTGAATGATGATATGTGTTTTTATTATGNCCATTTGTTTAATGAGCGAAACTGATTTTCGGGTATTACCATGTTTATATTTCAATTCACATGTTATTGGTTTCCGATTTGAGAATTAAACACCTTTCTACGATGAAATAATGTTAACAATTGCTTTAAAAACACACTTCATTTAGACCGCAACCAGGAGATACAAAGGGACGAAATAAATGATGCTAATTTCTCAAATCTTGTAAAAAGAAGTTGAATTGAGTTGATATTTGTATTTACTTCATGTCATTGTGCCTCTCAGAAAATTGGCATTTTGTTGCATTAGTTCATATCAAACTTTTGAGTAATTAAATTGCGATCAAATATAATTTTAATTCTCGTTTATTGATTTTTAAGTTAAATTATAATGCTTTGATGTTATTTTGGTGTGTGTACACATGTTTGTAAGTGATTTATTCTGGGCTAATTGTGAGGTTCGACGCATCATTCAATCGGTTTCAAACCCGAATGCTTTACATTGACCATTCCAAGGCGGTGGCCTCATCTTAAACCATGTTATGTTGTATGTAGTTTTGAATATATCTACACGTTTTAATCATTGAGACGCAACTTGTCATGACTATTATGCTGTCTTAACAAGTGTACTTAAGCTCCAGAAAACGAATTGTATCTGTAGGGATATGTAAACAACTGATTTCACCCAGATCTGGTTTGACACATAAGCCTTAATAAACAATTGCGTGGAAACGCTAGGGTAAACGCTACTCCGTTCATTGAAGGATGTCCTTTGTAACGTTTTATTTTCATTTACAATTTCCAACGCAACATCCCGTCTAGCCAGAATGCAGAAATGAACTGCAAACGCATACAGTCCAGGCACTGACACCGTGCATCTACCGGTTGTCGGGTCATAACCGCGACCTTCGTTGACCTCCACCGCCTTGTAAACGACAGTCCGACCTGACGATACTGATACAGATGCTGACTACCGGTCGTAAAATTAAATCGTTGGGACCACTTATTAGTCTATAAATAATAAATGTGTACTCATTAAAGCATTTGTCATTATGGGTATGTGGTGGCATAACAAATAAACATTTATATCTGCAACGAACCTAAGAAGTCTGGCATCTTTTTCAACAAAAATGCCAAACAATTTACTAATGCCTATTATTTGACAATGTAAGGAAAAATAGTGACATTTCATACAAGGCAGCGTAAGTTACACTTTATACGTCCATATTAACTAAAACCATACAATTCAAAACACGAGTTCTAAAAGCTAATATGTTTTATATGTATTGAATATTTACATAAATATAATTTTTAGTAACTATAATTTCCTCACAATATCACATATACGTTCCTTGAGCAGTCTCGCATTAATACCTTAAAAAATATAACATAAACTATTCGTTTAAAAACAAAGCAGCCAGTTTCGTGGTACGTAATATACAGTTGAACTTATTTTCAATTTATAAAAGACAGTTGCGCTTATGGATGTTCTCTTATGCTGTGTTTGCTTAACGGTGCACAATACAATTACTCTTGACAGTTTCAAGTGGTTTTAGCTTAAATTGCATTCACAGATGAATGCTGAAAGTGATCTGGCACCAAAATACGTGAACTTTAAACATACACCACGGGATACCGTGGGTATATTCACGTATTAAGGTGAGAAAGTTTTGGAAATAACTGCTAGCGGGTATAAACAAATCATATTGAATAGCTTTTTTATACATAGATTCTGGTAAACTGAGTCTAATATTATAATGATTTAAGAACCAATGTGTAAATAGTTGAATTTTTAACGATCATCTACTGGTGGGTCTCAACATTTGCCATGTCAGTATTTTGCTTCGTATAAATATGTAAACCTTTATATTAAAAATAATATTACGATGACTATTGTTTTTGTTTACATTGGTTGTTCTAAAATTTAACATAAAAATAAATTCGAATATTGAAATATATAACATATCACTAATATTGTATCACAATAACGTAAACATGTATACTGAAATTGTGAAGATTCTTAACGCAGCATTTCAACAGGACCAAAACATATAAATTAAAATTGAATGTGTCTTCGGTAATGTTACAATGTTGTTCGCACACAATGTGACAAAAAAAACAAAAATCTATTCGGTGTAGGAATGAGTTTTGCCCACGGCGTCATGAGCAAAGGTAGTCGTTTGCTTGGGAATGTCGGAAGTTTTTATTCTGATAATTAACCATGGCACTAACATCAATTAGAACCATGAGCGTTTATAAAACACATATTAGATATGTGTGGTACGTATGCTAGCAGAGAGCTAAATGAAACAAAAACGCGATATAACCAAACGAAAAGATAAGCGCTAGCAGTTGTTTGTGCATATGTTTTATATTCAGTTACTCAATTTACTCAATCGAATTAAACTGAACACAGTTGCCATCAGATTTCTGCTGGTCTCTAAAAACGTCCGTTTTTAATGAGGGCGTTTTTGTTTGGTTGTTGTTGGTTGTTGTTGGTTGTGCTCTTATTGATTTTAGTATTGATTGATCGATTGAATATGTAAAGGCTATTAGTATAAAAAAACATTCAGATAGTTATTATATTTTCGTAACGAATAAACAAAGTACCAAATATATCAAATTATTAACCTACTAAAATGAGAACTTGAAATGAATACATATAACACATACTGACAATACTTACCAGTAAACCGGTGAACTAGATAAATATGTATGTGAAATGTTTGAAATGTACATTGCTTCAAAGCCTTAATTTAAGGCTATAGGTCTACATGTCATTTGAAAGGTTTATCAATATACAGTGACGGAACAAACATGGACGTTAAAAGCAAACCTTAAGATGCAATTCGATACGTTGTACAACAACAGTCCCTTATGTTGCCTTCACATTTCTTGGCAACTGATTATGACTCCTAGGCATGGGCATCACAACAATATTGGTGTCATGTGAATCAAAGTATGGCTTTGTTCTACAACCACTTACGGGATTCGGAAACGTGCCTGTTCTCGAATAATCCTCTACCAATATAGTAATACAGACATTCTAGAAACAGTATCAGGATAGATCTTGTCACCGTCTGCTGACATACTAGAACACGGTGAATTCAAAATACACTGATTAAAGTTTGGGTCATCGCAAAAGAACGGTCAAAGCAAATCATTTGGAGTTTAAATGTTAAGAGACTAGCATAACCTTGCATTGAGCCCTTAATTTATTACAAAACATACATATGTGTTCTTGCATCTCATAATGAAGTTGTAATTAGTTATTTCAAAATGACCAATTGCAAATCTTGGTCGTATGTTTTGAATATTTATAATTTCCAAGGGAACACTGCAGTATAATTGCACAAACCTGTTACGTAAATGGAATATCATATGTTCATGATCGCGGATTAGAAATCATTAACCACGAGCGTTGGCAAACTCTTAAACGTACCTGGATACGACACTCAGCTGGTATTCTAGTCACACTGTCGTTGTCTCATTCTTCATATTTATTGTGAAAACAAACAAGACAAAATTGCTGAAAACAATGACAGATATGATTAACCTAACATCATGAGAATAAAGCAACTATCGCTTTTGTACTTGTCGATTTGGGTAAGTCGTTATATTGTTAATATGTACTCGAGAGATGATATTAAGTGGTTGTTATGTTAATTGACGTGTCCAAATCAAGCCTGGTTACGTCGTTTGACGGTCGCCAGGAGGGGTTCTATTTGACCAATAACTGCAATAATTATGTATCCGACTCAAAATTGACATTATGTTTTGGAAACAAACTGTGAATATGAACATTGAAGTAGGATAACTAGGTTTCGCACACAGACAGTCAATGAAAGTCCCATTTATGGATGCTTATAAATCTGAAATGCACATATCGGCTTAATGAACTATATGCATCGTAGATTGTGAATGTCATCCCATGCATATATTCTTCATTTTATAAAGATAGCGTTGTGATAACATTATTGCTAGCATATGGCATGATATTCTCTGTCGCTAGTTACCGGTATGTTTGAGCGTCAAAATGCAGTTCAATAAAACAAACTGATTGATTGTTTTAAATAATTGTAAACTATTTTAACTTAGACTTAGAATTAAGACGCCATTGTGTTCAGTTTACGTCGCACCGTCGAATTCTTTCCAGATATAGAAACATCGGCTCTGGACCGATATATTAAATTGGCCCGGTGGATACGAATTACGACCCGCTCGTTACTTTAATTTGTTACTATTTATGGTAACAACATGTATTATATGCAATGAACACATCTCTGTTTAAGTATATAGTTGTTATTAAGTGGGGAAGAGACACATATTTGTCCAGGCATCTTTCGATTAAATAATAGTTTCATGTTTTGCTTTCCTTACATACATGATCATCTAGCAGTTTAATAGACCAGTCAAGTGATGAATGCAAATCTTCTTATTTTGAATATTTTATTTGAATTTAAAAAAATATAAAACAAATGTATAATAACATTATAGTGGTTGTATTATCAAAGGATAACAACTGTGAACAGTTTTTTGCATGCTTCATATACTTATATACCTCTTTATCTCGTAAATTCAATGCACGATACATAAATTCAGATTTATAATTATATTAAAAGTTGACTTAAATGAATCGAAACAAAAACACTCCATTTTAAACATTTTAAATCGATTGTTAAACCTTTTATAATTGACTGGCTTTATAACAATTAAGTCAACTTTCGTACGTTGTTAAAAGTACCACAAACGCATAAAGGAGCATCAAAAATTGAGATACAAGTGTACACATGAAATGTAAAACAACAATGATTATTTTCTTGGATATGCAAGACCAATGTACGAGGTTAATATACAAAGTATGCCGAAAAAGAAAACCCTTCAATTGTAAAAAAATCCGATTTAGTCAAGTGTACCTCAAACAACATCCTATTCGAGGACTCCTAACAATAACATTTTGATTCATTATGATTGTGTCATAACAAATATCACAAATTCACACTCCTCTCTGTGTCTTGCTTGTAACGAATTGCATAACAAATTTATTTTCCTTTTTTTTTTAAAATATTATAAACATAATCGTTTATTGTTAAAGTACACTTTGTTCTTTTTTTGCATATAATTAAGCACGATACAAAAGTAAGGAACGGTTTTATACTACACATGAATTAATACACCAGAAAACGATGTGAACATTAGGATTTCTTCATAGAGAGTGCTGCTGGATGCTGCTTGTACCCAGATCTGATCGGATATAGCAGCCCTGGTGAACGCCTGCATGGTCATACACTGATATCCGTCGTTGCTTCTCTGATAAGTCGATCGTTGCAGAACGGTGCCTTGCTTTACAATATCAATATAACTATATTGTTTCGGCGAAACGCAAAACTGGACTGCAAACGCATACATCCCGGGGACAGAGACAGTAAATTTGCCAGATGCCACATTATAACTTAGACCTTCGTTTACCTCCACCTTGGTAAAGATGATACCCTGTCCAGACGATAGTGAAAAGGTAGCAGGAGTTCGGGCGTAGAAATGAATATGAGGAATCAGCGTCTGATCTAAAAATAAAAAAGTGTGTTCGGTCGTAGAAGTATATTGTAGGGACCATCAGTTGGTCCATAAATATGAAGTGTATTCTTATTAAATTTCTTGCACGTTGACATACCAGAAGAAAACAAAACAACATCATGAATTGAGACGAATCTCTGAATTGAAAAGAATATGTATAAACTCACGAGAGCACCATATGCTCAAGCACAATGCAAATGAGAAATATCCACTAACCGGATATTGCTTTTGCCTTTCAAAGTAACAGTTAAACATTCACAATATGTACACATATTTTTTTTATCAGTAACTACTGATTTAATTTCCAAATATTTCCACAAGAAATGCGGATCCTTATCAAAACCTATGCAAAAAGGCAAACAGAAAATACGTTTATAAGTTTAAAATTGAGCAACAATTATAATATTGTTGCAGTTCATTGTATGATATACATTTTAACGTATTTAATATTTGTACATGCATATACGCTTGTATAAGTGATCTTACGCTTTAGATTGCTAAACGTTGGTCCTAAAATTATTCTAAAGAGTAACACGTGCTAACTTACTTTATAAAATATTGATCGGGATGGCAGAGCATTTTCTCAAATAAGTCAGAAACCTCTTTCTGTATGGCAATAACTGGTAGCGGATATCTTCCAGACGCATTCAAATAATTGTGAAATATTAAAATTTTGATCCGTGTAAACAATAACGATACTTATTTACAAAATGCGATTTCTAAGAAATGTGTTATTGCATAGACTCAAATATACACAAAGTGACCTTCAGCTTAACCAGCAGGGGAGAAACCTTATTATACAGTGCGGTCCTTTATTTATGACAACGAATTGTTTTAAACAACGGACACAAAACAAATGAGGTACACAAGACACACACGTATAACACACACACAAAACGAACAAAAACGGGGGCCACTGCCATGGAACGGTCCATGCAAAGCATTGGGGGTTTAAACCTGTTTTAGGGAGCTCCAAACCTTACACTTGACCATGATTAAGTCATATAGTTTACGTGTAAAAAATAATTAACCTCATAGCATCAAGATTACCGAACTTGTTTTTTAATATTTCACAATTTATTGTAAAGCTATCAAATTAAATTCCAATTTGTTTTTGCACACATCGGTAGTGCTAACACTTGATAGCATACACAGCTTTGTTTTGAAAATAAAATACCTAACTAATGTTTTATCGCAGTAAACTAAACGTGCATTATACAACTGCGTAGATACATAACGTAGCATTTGAACACGACCAAAGCGTAATAAAAAATATAACATTCCATAAAAAGACTAAAAGTGAACGACGGCGTCAGACTGACATGAATCATTTCATCTTAGGACCGCATAACTAAATTCATCGCTTACCTTTCAATATCTTGTTTTCTTTTTCCATCAGTTGTATGGCCCCTGATGTGTTGGTTGTCATCTCAGACAATGCTTCAGAAATATTCAACAGTCCTCCTTCTATCGCATTGTCCAGCATTGATTTCATATCAGCTTGTGCCATTTTCAAAGCGGTCATTGCAGAGGCTAGATCGGTCTTGTCCTCTTGCATCCCTTTCATCGCAGCCTTCACTTCGGCGTTAGTTTGCCGTATTTCAGCGAGCAAACTGTCCAAGGCCATTTCGTTGCGTAATACTCGTTCCAGTATTCTCTCCTCATAATCGTAACGCGAGCAAACGGGACAAGACGGCTCTCTGGCGAATGCGGCGCNATTATTATTATTTTCATCTTGTTGTTTTACATTTCTTGTATGAATGAATTGTCTACCGCACACATGTACTACACACCCTTCACTTACATTAACATTACAGTATTTTCTTCTCCAACATGCTTGGTTGACACTTGTAGCTCCTATTGCTCCAAATTTTACGATGGGTGATCTATCCAAAGACATGCGACAAATAGCTCAATTGGGAATCTAAATCTGAAATATAAAATATGTATTTGAGTTATTACAGATTCATCTAAAAGCACTTTGTAGACACATGCCCACATGTTTGCACTTTGTCCAATATTCAGTAAAATTATGTCTGTAACAGCAATATTTTTTGCTCATTAAAGGAGAAATTTCTGATAATTACCAAATTCTCATATTATCATAATTTTCTTAAGTGTCTCATATTGAAATAATGTTTTCAAATATGCTATTGTACTTGTCACATACAATTTTCTTCAGGGTTTAAAATAATTTAAACCATCTAAAATGTTTTAAAAATGACTTGTTTTTCCTTTGATTTAGAAATCCACGAATTTAACAACAATGAAAACAAACACAGAATAGGAAGGTTATTTGAGTTTTCTGTATTTAAAGGTATTTACCTTTAAAATTATTACAAATGTTTTCTTTTTATACTATCTGCAAGGAAGGATCATTTTTTTAAAATGGTTCATATCATATTTGCTCTTTGTTATAAAAATCAATATTGGCGAAAAAGGTCAATGCCATTGAACGTTTATGTGCCATTTAGGAGCACACAATGTTGATAAACTTAAAGCATGCACTATAGTATTAAATTAATGTAAAATGTGTCAAAATATAACTTACTTGTCCGTTTTGTGACATCTTTCTGTTAAATAGGCCAGTTTCACAATACTACAACTGTTGCTATTTTTAAATAGCACGTGACGCGTCGAATTTCAGAACGAGGCTGAACGTGTAACTGTCTTTGACGGAGAATACCGATAATTATATACCAGTTAATTTGTATTGTTTACGGTACATTCGGTATTTTCATGAGCACTGACACTGGTTACAATAACGTCAAGTATATGCATACACGTATGCGTTTATTGGATAAATTGATATTAAGTAATTATAAAAGAAACATTCTAACACCGCAATAATAATTCAAAGTCATAATATTTAATACCATTAGTCTATCTATTAAACATTTTATTTCATCTTTATATAAAATACGAGTTCCCCATTTATATCAGAGTTAAGTTGGTGTGAAGACTTAACATCGATTATTGCACAAAACAAAGATATACATTAGCCATATAATACAATTCATAGTATTATATAGCTATTATTCTCAACGGTATGGGTGCGTTGGTGTGTGATATTTTTCATTAACGATCTAACGTGTATAAGAGCTGTGTTGAATCAACCAAAGGACAAAGCAACTTAAAAGGCGAAGTACATGACACTATCGGTATTTAAATGTTATGTTAATTTTCTTTTAAATTGAATACATTTTCTTTAACAGCGATGACAATATTGAAGAATTATTAAAATACACGTGAACAAAAAACGGACATGGTGCACACTGAAATGTTTATACATGCATATTGATTTCTCTTCATACGTGATTATGAGTGATCAATATATGTCATTTTATATCATAAATCTCTATTTCTTGAGTGTTTCGGAAACATTATTTAACCCCGTTGTGGTAAACGAAAATGCTTGTTTTAAGTATGTTGTTCCGTACACTAACGTACATTCTTAATAGGACTACGAAATGACGGAGTTTTGATTTACCGGCACCCCATAAATACGTTCAGAATTAAGCATTACATTTTAAAAACTTTCGTTTCCTCGGACAATCGTTCCTACGCTAATTTTAACAAGGCGGACATTTGTTCCTACGTTGTTTTGACTACCCGGACATTCGTTCCTACGTTATTTTGACAACCCGGACAATCGTGCCTACATTATAATGACAGACCGAATATTCGGACATTGGTTCCTGCAATTAAAGGCAATACATAAACTGTGAAAACAATATTAACATGTATATAAAGTAATGGGCCACTCCTTCATTTTCACTTCCAACATTGAACTTCTATCGAACAAATGTGGTCAGTCTGTGGTATGCTTCAAGGGTCACCCGAACGCCAAGAAAAACAAATCTGAGTCTACAATACGGTGGCTATGCAGTTAAAGTCGCCCCGATTTCTGCACGGTTTCGCTAATTACAGATCTCAGTGTAAGTCGATTTATTAGAATAATTGTTAACGTTATCATGCTCATAGTCACGACAAATTCGTTATACTGCATACAAATATGATAAAAAAGAAGATAAAAATAGGAAAACTAGCACACTTTTTTATAATGATACACTTAAAATACCGGTTGAAAAAATGCGCAGAGTGTCGTATTCATTTAGATAAAACGTGACAATAATGAACAGGATAGCAATAATGCACATGTAAGAACCAATGTCTGGGGTGTCAATATAATGTAGGAACGAATCTCCGGGCTGTCAAAATTACGTAGGAACGAATGTCCGGGCTGTCAAAATAATTTAAGAACCATTATCCGGATTGTCAATATTACGTTCGAACGAATGTCCGGGTTGTTAAAACATGTAGGAACGCATGAATGTCCGCCTGTGTCAAAATTAGGGTATGAACGATTGTACGTGGGAACGTCTGTCCGGCATTCACTTTAAAATTATGATTAAACTGACAAATATCTATTAGTTTCTGGCAATCTGTTTGGAAAAAGTTACTTTCAATTTAAGTTTTTGGTGTTAAATAAGTCCAAGAAATGACTAGGAAATACTACTACTACGATCAGATACGGAAGTATTATAAATTGTGTTTAATGACCAGACATCTGTCACCTGTGGCGATAATGACACCTTGATGTTATTTAGTATTTGTCGGCACAGTATCTGATCATAACGAGATAATGGGTTGTTATGAACACAGGGGCAATACAACCACAGATATATCAATAAACAAGATTATTGATAGATCTTTGTTTGAACACTGCGATAAAAATGCTCAAACGAAGAGTGGGAAAATGTGTGCAACCGATTACATAAAAGCGAGTTTTTTAATCAAGAATATTTTTTTAAAAGTATTAACACTTAAAAAGGGGAAGTATATATTTACTTCTAATTATGTCGTCTTGTGTTGAAAATATCGGTACGTCGCTGAATTTTCAAAAGCGTGAATGGTCGAAATCGAGTTGTCTGTTGCTATCAGAAATTGCTACAGCCTCGTTCAGGATTCTGCGAAGTCACGTGATTTCGCCCTCTTATCAATTTTTGCCTATTGTGAAAAGGGTCTATTGTCAAAAAAATGTCTAGTGGACGACAGGTTTCAGGTAAAATCCAAAAACAATAATTAGAACATATATATATATAAACAGTGTGTAACCATCTGAAGTCCATATCAACATTAAATTGAATGTAGATACAATCATGAATGTGTATGCTAGAAAATACAATGGTTGTTGTTATTATATGATCTGTTGTGCACGTGTTTATGATCGTTTATTTGTGTTTTAATACCTATAAATGCGTCTTGCCTCGCATGATTCATTTTAAAGTGAGTGGCTAAACACAGAAACATGATATTCTCATCTCTGACAAAACAATTTTAATCCACCCTTATGATACAAGTTTAATACCCCTAACCGGAAATCCTGGATCCGCCCCTGCATTATCAACATAAATTTAATAGAATGACCGGTAAAACAGGTTTTCACTGTTTAGTTCTTGCTGGATGCAGAATTTTAGTTTTCAATTATTTCTGTAAACAAAGATCCACAACTTTGGTTTGACAAAACAGGAAAACAGTGCATAATCACCCTATAGCCATCTATCCACATACCGAGTTTAATCAACCTAGCCAAGTACCTTTTTTGACCTGTTGCAGGGTCCAGAATGTACTTTTCACTTATTTCTGTAAGCATAACAGCTAAAGTTTTTTGTCTGATAAAAAATAACTCTGAAATACACTGAAATAACACACATAATCACTCTATTGTACTCTATCGCGGAATCCAAATGTTTGGAGTTACACAAGAACGGATATACAGAAATAACTTATATTAATAAAAAAAATATTCCCCAGTTGGCACTCTATCCTCAAATTAACTTTCGTCAACCTAGCTAACGTTCCTTTTAACCTATCGCAAGATACAGTTATTAGTTTGAATTATTTCTATCACCAAACATATGTAACTTCATTTGTTTGGGTAACGAGAATAAATAAATAACGCGCACATTACCCATATGTCCCGATATCGACATACCAAATTTCATAAACCTCAAGTTTGATTGCTTTTAGAGGTATCACAGGATCCAGATTTAAAATATCAATAATTTCTGTAAGAATAGCGATCAAAAGTTTTGACTCAGGAAAAATAGTGGAATAACGTGCATATTCCGCATAATTTATGGACCTCTTCCCGCACAAAAAGTTTCATCTGTCTACCTTTCGTATTTTGGAGTTTTCGCAGGATCCAGATTTAATTGTTCAATTATTTCAGTAGCCATCGCAACTGTAACCATATGACCACAACTTTTGCCTGACGAAAACAAAACTGAAATAGCGTGTATATGGCCGATAAGGCGATCTACATACCAAGTTTCAAAGCGCGAGTACTTATTGAGTTTATCGCAAGATCCATAATTTCTTTTTAAATATTTTCCGTAACTATAGCAAACACATGTTTTGTCTGCCGACAAAAACCCTGAAATAACGTGCATATGTCTCATATGGTCCTCTATCCACATACGAAGAGCTATCAATCATATTAAAAAGTGTGTAGTATTGATGGAAAAATGGTGTTGCTTCCTTAATAAAACTTATGCAGTCACAAATGAATTGATAAAATTGTTTTCAATAACAAGACATCATTTTGAATGTTTGGTTTGCTTGAATGATTGCTACTTGTGTTAATGGAATTTTGAAATATGATCTTTGTATGTGAAAAAGTAGCGCCTAATGCAAGCCGTATTCATTAAGTATGTGTTTGTTTTTTCTTGGTTAGAACAAAAGCGTAGTAATAAGGGATTTGTTCACTCAAGATAAGGCCGTGGGTTAAATAAAAACAGAGACACTTTGATGGGAATATATGTTATATTAAAACATTGTAACGAAAGAGATGTGTATGTAATACCGCATACTAGTACTATTGATTATGGTAATGTTGCGTAGTAAAACCTCATTAAAGTGAGCGATCTTTCTTGGTGTGTCGAATGCCACTGAAGGCATGACTATAATAACTGTTTTTTTTGACAATTGTTATTGTTTGTATTAACATTTTTTTCCATGCATAATTATCATGTTTAAGGTCAATATGTGCGTCTCATCATTTATTCCGAAACTTTAAAATTAACATTTCTTCAAACATCACGTGATAATGTACGTCCATTAATGAGTGATTTGTTTCTTTCAAAAATTCTTTCATTGAACATCGTAATATAAGTTGAAAATACCTTTTGTATAGTTAACAAGATTGTCAAATACCAATCATCGGAAATAATGTACACCAATATAACAACGTACATTTTTTAACAGTTACTTTATTAGTGTAATTATTTGATATATCTATAAAAAAAAGTGGTAACATAGCTATTTATTAAACGCACTAGAGGGTTAAACCGGTTAGAAAGTATATACGAAAATCAATATGATATAAACGAGCTAATATAACAAAGAATAATAAGCAAGAAAGTATAATTAAAACTATGTACACATTTGCATTTCGAAGAAATGAATGATGCAATTCAAGTACATTATAATCCAAAACTATTAAAAAACTAATTGATTTGTATTAGTGTTCATGTAATATGTAAATCAAAAACAATGTCCATAATGATATAAATGAGCAAATAACTATTATTGTTTTGTTTTGGTAACTTCATGAGTCGGTGTAAAAACTGGATTGAAAGAATTTTACTGATGCACTTTATTAATACGAATGCATAACACTAAGTTTGTATCGACGAATGTTGGACAAATTAGCAAAACATTTTGTAATTCAAGCAGAGTAAATCAATGTTCGTATTCACAGTAATTATAACCTACACAAGGTAATCAATCAAATTGCAGACCACGAGTGTATTGTATATGTTGAACATGAATTCAGTCGTCAAGTTTAAGGAAGGCAAGGTCGACTGCCTCATCGGTGAATTTTGCAATGCCGTTGATCCAGTTGTAGAATTTGCCCGCGTTGGTAAAATAGGAGTAGTGGTCAGGGGCGTCACACTGAAACCCATAGGAGACAATCCCCGCGAGCACCCATTGAAACATGCCTGTTAATTCCATCATGAAACCACCGCCACTGTCGCCCTTGCAAACGTCACCAACTCGACGTTTCTGAAGTATAAGCACAATATAAAAGTGGTATGCAATTTATGATGACTTAATAAAGCAAGAATATCAGTGAAACGCATAAATGTGCCCTGATAATGCGCTTTGTCAATGTATGGGCTTATTGAAAGCATGGTCCATGATGGAAAAACAAACAATGAAACAATTTCTCTATGAAAGATCAATGGACCAGAACAACCTTAGTATATTTACAATAACTCTGTGTAGGAAAGCTGGCTTATAAATGTAATTAATTTCGACCAACAAGTTTCAGAGTTTTTCTAAAGCAACGAATTTCTTCTAATTTTAATCCAAAAAAATAGCTCCACAAAAGTCGTTTGATTAGAGCGACCTTACAGTATGTGCTTCTCCACACTGAACGAGCACTGTTTACAGTTTTATCAATAGAGATCTTTATGTACTGATTTTCGAGCAGGAACAAAAAGTGATTTAAACATTAAAACAAAGACCCTGCACCATGTCCTATTGGAAAGTAAATAGCAATTACTTTCTTAAAAAATCAATCTTTCGGAAAATATGCACATGCTCACCCTAAACAGATACTACATATAGAAATGCCTCACATTTTAATAATTGTTTTTTTAGAACTCGCACGGAAACGAACATTTTATTAGAAAATGTAATATTTTAAGATTAATAACTCCCTAAACTCCCCTGTAAACTACGCACAAAGGGGCGGTTATATGCTACCGTCCCGTAAAGGAAGCAAAAAACAATCATCTAGATAAATGTTACATGAACATAAGTTACCAATTAAATAACACTATCACTAACCTTTTGGCCTCCACAAAAAATGTTCTCTGTAAGGATGTAGGTTTTGTTTTTTGCAGTTTCCAAATCTTCCTCACATGTCTCTCTGTCCATGTACGGCAGAACAATATGCTATAAAATATATTAAACAATGATCATTAACAAACCACAGTAAGTACTAAATGTCAGTTATGCCTCGATTATATAATTTTACTGTACATGTACTCTGCAATCCCTCTTGAATGCCTCAATGATTGCATAAAGGCAATAAATCAAAATATGAGAGCACTGAAGTCTTAAGTTGATACCTTTCATAGATTGTGAGATAAGCCACAGACAAAAATACAAAATAATAATATAAAAAGAACAATAATGCAACCGTAATGGATTTTGTGCGATGCACTTCCTCGCAATGAGATTTGCCCGAGACAAAAATTCTGACCGCTAAACGGACAAACTGATTCTAGTATATCAATCATATCACTAATTTATTTGAGCGGTCAGGGATGTATAATAAATTGGTATATGGAGGAAAGAGTGTTCATGTTACTAGCCCATGGAACCTTGGCCTTTTATATGTTGACCTAAAAGCCGAGTGTCGTCTTCCATTTCTACAGTGTAACCTGTGCGGATAAAATCTTTGACTAGAAACATGCCGCTGTGACTTTGACCTTTGACTCGATGACTTCAAAACCAATAGGCATATTCCCCCCCCCCGAACAACTACCATACTAATTTAGATGATCATAAACCAGAGCGTTCTCAATCATATCAATGTGCATAATCGAAGGTCACCATGTTCTCCAGAGACCGTCGGGAAAAATCATATTGATTATCTACCAAACAATTAACAAACCGACAGACCAACAGACATATGAACAGCGATATACCCATACTTTTTCGAAGTGTAGCGTTGTGAATTTATATTGCAACTGTCAACATTATTTGCATTGCCGCACACTTGCGCGACACCTAAATTTAAGCAACAATAACTACCCACCTGAAGAACAGGTGATTGGATGCCTCTCTCGGCCAACATTCCACATCCAGCAACTCTTCCATTCGGATTTTGGGGAATCAAAAGTCGTTCAATCCTAGAATAATCTAGGACACATATAGGACGAACTTTTTCAGAATACACGACGGGTTCACTGAGTTCCAGCAAGGCGATGTCACTGTCAAAGTATGCAGTCTCGTTGAACCGAGGGTGGACAGTGATAGATTTTATACCTCGTTTTAAATCGGCAGTTGGGGTACACTTTAAACTGGCTGTGAAAAAACGATAATAATGTGATATTACTTATTTCTTCAGTTAATACAGCAAAAAAAGCTACCCCCCCCCTTCGTAAAATCGATGAATGCATATTATCGTGGTGATGTTTCGATGTGTGTTTAAATTAAGAGATAAATAATAAATAAATCTCAGTGGCTGATAAAATTAATATGTTGTTTCTAATGTGCACGAGATGATAAAATATCGTTGTGCACAATAGCCATTTCTTTTAGTTTTACTTTGGGTTACGTCGTATTACGTCGTAAATAAACATCATGTTCTTCTAAAAATGAACAATTATTAGACACAATCAAATGTCATAATCTTCGAATTGCAATGCATTCGTTTTGTGGTATAAAGCTTCATTTGTTGTTGTTTTTTAAGTTTTATTTCTCTTCCGGTACTGTTCCGGAGTATATAAATATGCATTTGCTTACCGAACTCGATCTTAACGTTTTTCTTAAATTCCATCTCAGTTTGTTTGTTGTTGCGAATATAATCACGAATGCAATGGGCTGCAGTCACTACAAACTTCTGGGATATCAACGACCCACCACAAAATGGAACACCGTTCTAAAATAAAGGCAACTAAACATCAGTTTAAAACAATATTGGTTGATTATACAAAGCCGTCAAAATAAACAACCTATAATTAACATTAAAATCTTGGTAACTAAGTAGCATTGTATAACTAAGAATAAAAACAACATAAACATTCATGTTCTCAAATTAGGTTTTAATAAACAAAAATATGTATTTCATTGGGTTTAAGTAAAACTTACATTCGACAAACACAAATAATCATAAGCAAGATCTGAATTTATTATTACAATAAACACGGTATGAAGATGTAATACTGAAATATAATTCTTTTTCCATTTATCCACGAATTAATAATGAAGAACGCTATACAAGTTTACGCACCGGGGCAAATAAACTGACGTGCAAAGGGTTTTCATTACGGTTGGAATCTTTGCCCATAGAAATGTAACCCACAGCTCTGCTTTTGCGAACTTGATCATATACGGAAATACCGCAACCTGGAAAAGATTGTTTCAAATAATAATTCCCGTATCCTAAATTGGCATATCAACAGCCAAGAAGGTAAAATATGTTTAATTTAAAGAAAGTATTGAATAAATGAGTGCATGATATTTTCTTC
>VMBQ01008454.1:0-11589 GCA_007657795.1 Dreissena rostriformis
AGACTACTTTGAGCACCAATACCGTGTTTTAGCCGTATATTAAATTTACTAATAAGCAATAATGAATTACGCTACAAAGTTGCATTAATAGTAAATTTCAAAAGTTATTTTGTTTCTTTGAATACACCATTCCTTTATCTTATTGTGGGGCAAAAAAGTGGAAACTGTAAATCATTTGAATTGCAAACTGAGCGTCCTTCTAGATTCTCCTTGTTTGACAGACAAATGTCAAAGCTTAAGTAAAGACTTAAGTTCTTACTTATTTATTAATATTAGTTTTATGGAATTACAACAGAGACAATGTACATTATGTACCTAAAATAATGTCTGTGTATTTTTGCATAATTATCTTTAACATAAAAATTAACTTTACACATTAACAAATTTTATGCAATTGTCTTATTTTATATTAATGTATATTTATAATAAAAACACTCTGTTTCTTGACCTGTTTGAATGCAGTCGAGAGACAAAATACTCATGTTGCAGGGTTGCCACAAGTAACTAATCGCTGATCAATTTCATCGTTTCCAAGTTGCAACAATTAATTTGTTCAGGAGCTGTGATTGGTTGTATCACATGGGAGTTTGTTAGACCTCTGCCAAATCACTTAGGTTTATACAAAAAATAAAATCTTCTTGCTTTATTATTGACTCAAATATATTCACCGCAGAGTCAATGATCCTATAAGTACCTAAAACTGTGAACGACCTAATGCAACACCAAACAAATAATTATGTAGGTTCTTGACATTTTTACATGAATGCTGGGTTACTTATCCTATAGGTTTCTTAACGTGTGAATGAACTGATGCAACATCAAACAAACAATTACTCAGGACTAAGGTTCTTGACTTTTTTAGATAAAGATTAATACTGGGTTACTTACCTCTATTGCAAGATGTTGACCCCATGAAATTTAAATGTGAACGGTAAATAAAGGTTAATCTTTCAATATTTGCAAAAAATATTTTTTATCACAATACAAATGAAGCACAATGAACTTTTGACTGTGTTAACCATTTGTGCAAGTTGAGTGGATTAAAGCATAAAAAAGGCATAATAATTTCCAAATGAAAATAAGATGTAAAAGTTGTCATAACTGTAAGAAACATTACACAAAAATATTGCATTTTTTAATATTTAGGAATCCACTCAAATATTTTTTTTGGTCCTTATATATATAATAAAATATATATAAGGACAAAAAAAATATTTTCAA
Source organism: Dreissena rostriformis (assembly GCA_007657795.1). Classification (NCBI taxonomy): domain Eukaryota; kingdom Metazoa; phylum Mollusca; class Bivalvia; order Myida; family Dreissenidae; genus Dreissena; species Dreissena rostriformis. The sequence goes on from VMBQ01008454.1 coordinate 1,222, forward strand.
GTACCTGTGAATCCACTTTAAGTAAGTACATGTCTAATATCAGAATTCAATCACAAGCAAGTGCATTTTCTGTACATCAGATAATGGAGAGGAGCTAAATGTGACAAATGTGGGTTTTCAACGATGTTGTTGGTCATGCTCACATATAAATTTATAAATGGTAACCAGTTCATAAACTATTTCCTATTTGGGGTGTTGTTTTCATGTTAACTGCATATTGTGAAACCAAGGAATACTGTTCTTTTTTTTTTTTTTTTAAATAATTTTGATAGGCAGATCTCGAGGTCTAATGTATTGAAACGCATATCCAAAATGCTGTTTTTATGTCAAAATATAAACATACCGATATGTCTGTTAGTGCTCAATGTATTTTCTAAATTATGGAAGGAAAGCGTTACAAAAGCTTAATTATTTTATCAGGCCTTTTTGTGAAAAAAAGTCACAAACTTTTTAAGATTGTAAAAAATGAGTTGCAAACTCTATAAATTGTGAAAATTTGAGTGGCAACCATCTCAAATTTGTGGAAAACGGCCATTCTCTAAGAAGATAAAAACGTCCAGCATTAATGAACATATATTTGTATCATTTTTCTTAGTCAGGGGTATTATTGTGCTTGTTTAAACATAATGCATTCATTCTTTTTTTAATCTATAAATTTGAATCTATGAAAATTACTTTGAAAATTGTCATTTTACCAAACTGTGAACAAGTCCTTTAACTTTTAAGCTACTCTTTATATGGGCAATATTAACTGTTCTGTCCGACATTAGTTCACCGTAAATACCTCATAATCAGACTTAATGTGTTGGCGGATACTGGCGATTATATTAATCTTAAGGGTAATTGTGAATTAATGTATGTTTTATTTTCTTGTTGAACTTTCAAACTATTGATTTTGTTTTTTAATCCTTTTTACGTTGGACCAAAGTTTTGCTGCCATATATAAATGTAAGGCTTCACTTGTTCACGAATATGAAGGCACTGTATAAACATATAAATAAATGCTGTTTTTTTTGTTTTACCTTCTCGTATACATTTATGTTTGTCTCCAGAATATTTGTCTCTTCTTTCTACTTTAGTAGCCATGTTGTTTATGCTAACAACCAATGACTGTCTATTGCATAATTTTATTTCGCTCAATTTCTTTTATGTCATTGATGTAAACCAGTCTACAAAAATGGCTGAAACAACAGTGGTAGAAAAGGGAATGACAATTTTCCTCGACGTGAGTACATTATGTGAATGTATTACATTTAAATAACACGCGACCCATGTACGCAATATCATGTGTTCGGATATTTATTTATTTGCACCAGAAATGTTATATTGGTCCCGAATTTTTATTGATGAATTTCGGACACACAATTATTTCGGATATCAGGTTTTTAGTAGCCGTTATAATTTAATAGATTGAAAAAATGGATACTATTTCCAGGTTTTTTTCCCCACTTTTTGGGAAGATGAAAAAATGGATACTATTTCCAGGTTTTTTTTCCCACTTTTTGGGAAGATAGCCCATGGCTTCGGAATTGGGAATTTAAGCGGCATTTTTTAGGAAATTGGGAAAATAAATTCAGTAGCCTTCTTTTTTTGCGAGAAAAGTCCACTGATTTTGGAAATTGTAATTTGATATAATTCTTAAGAATAATTCAAATTAAAAGAAAAAACTCATATAAATCATAATTAAATAGTTTGTAAGATTTAATTGAATTAAAATTGAGATAAAATAAGCATTAGACACTTCTTTAAAAAAAAATAAAAAATTTGAAATTGGGATTTTTTTTTCACATTGTGGGAAAAAAGTATACTTTTTGGCATTGGGAATATAGCCGTTATTCGGCTATAAAATCGGTTCAGTGGTTGTGTCAAGGGGATTGCATAAATTCAAATGCAAGATATTTCAATAGTAATCTGAAAGGGTTTAAACAAATGCCCTTAAGAAGGGAACACAAAATGTACACTAGTCAGTAGTCTTCATTCCAATATGGATTTCAACCCTTACACCGGATGATGATGATAATGATGATAAAAAAAGTCGTTGAAATGATAGTTTTTCACTGTAAGTATGGCTTGATTGGTCATTGTCGGCTCAGGTAATACTTAAAAGTACCCTGGGTACTCTTTACTATAGAACAAAGAACCGGGGGTACAGAAAATATAAAAATAAAAAGTACCCCATGTATGGTCGGGTACCTTTAAGTGTATTTTCCGCACACAGGTAACATTGTAGTATACACTCGGGTTACTTGAAAGTAGTACCTGAGCCAACATCAACCAATTTAGACAACCAAGATTGGTCATTGTAGGCTCAGCCTCAGGTAATACCTAAAACCCGGGTGCTCTTTAAGTAAAATTATTTTTAATTAGTTTTAGTGCAATTAAAATTGAGCATTGAAATAATATGCAGGCTTATATTGTCAGAATTGTCTTGGTCAACAAACCTTGGGGTTTAACACTGAAAATAACCGAGGGACCTTTAAGAAAAATACTCTATACATACTGTTACTGTAAATATATACATGGGATGCAACTGTCAAAATAACTGCATAACAATGGTCTGAATAATAATATTTTTTGGTCCAATATATTCAACACATGTTCATGTACCAATTTAGTGTTCGTGTGTCGTATGAATAGATATCATTGCAGGAAATTAAAATGGAATATATTGTACCACAAAAATTAAAAAAGAGCATTTTGTATCCTGTTAAATCTATGTTAGTTGTTACCAGACCACATCTAGCATTGAAATTTTGGCTATTGCTATAAGGAACACTGATTGTTTATGGGTTAAATTTATTTTACAAAATATTCATTGATTTTGAGTGTTAATGGGGCTTTAAATATTACCAGGTATTTAATGTCTTGTACCTATACTACCATTTATTATTTTTATTGTTATATAATTTTAATGAATGTGTTTTCTGCTTATAAGCATACAGTTTACATAAACATGTTTTATTTTCAGGTTTTCAGGCGAGCTGATAGAAAAGGTATATCTGGCTCATGATAATTATGAAATAGTTATTTTTAAACAGTAAGCACTACTGAAGGTACTTATAATAATAGTTTGACAGTATATAGGCTAAGTATAATTTATTACTCAATTTTTTTGACTTGTAACGTGCTTACATTATGTTTAATGATTGTTGCAGATGATGGAAAGATTTCTTGGGAGGAGTTTGTGGCTTTCTTTGCTGATGGAATCATGGGCAAGGAAGAACTGAGGACCCTGTTCGATGACATTGACACCCACAAAACCAAGTACTGACATTTCCAACAAGTTTTAACCTGATAAGAACATGCATTTAATTAATTATCAGCTTAATTAGCATATTTGTTGAATGTGTTATAACCCTTTCACAACAAAGTTCAAGGGGAGTTTTAGGTTGTCCTTCCTCTTCGTCCGTGTTTGGGATTTCTTTTCCGGAGAATATCGAAAAAACTTAAAACTTTATAGTGAAAGGGTTCACGTGAGGGTGTGTGCAGTGCACAAGAATCATAACTCTTGCTCCCCTATATTAAGAGTTATTTCCCTATGTTTAATTTAGTTATCAAATTTTGTACGGAGCATAATCTGGGAAAGCATTTGAGGAATCAACTTGAAACTTACACAACTGTAACAAATACCTCTTCAGTTTTTATGCCCCCTTCTTCCAAGAAGAGGGGGTATATTGTTTTTGGCCTGTCTGTCTGTCATTGTTTGTGTCTGTCACTCTGTGTGTCTGTCACTCTATGTGTCTGTCCCAAAACTTTAACCTTGGTTAAAGTTTGGTCATAACTTTTGCAATATTGAAGATAGCAACTTCATATTTGGCATGCATGTGTAAAAAAAGGAACAATAGGGGGCATTGTGTTTCTGACAAACACAGCTCTTGTTTTGTCTGTAACATCTTTACTACTTTCCAATATTAATCATAATTAAATATTGAAAATAACTTCATTATTGTTGATTGATAATTGAATCAGTCTAAGAAGTGCAAATTAACTAATTAAAATACCACCTGCATTTATGAATTTCCATGTTAATCATTCCACAACTTGAGCTTGAATTTTCAGCTTTATTGACCCACAAGAGCTATGTGATTACTTTGCCAACCACCTGGGACCTTTCAAAGAAATCTTAAGCCTAATAGAAGACCTTAATGTGAAGGTGAGCAACGTGCTGGTATCCACTGCTCAGTCATACCCGGGCAGTTCCCGTAGTGACCAGTTTACTGCGCGCTTCCTAATGGGGCTCGTATTTAACCAGGTCTGCGCCATACAGCATCCGCTTGACGCCGCAACAGATGCCCTAGAGGCTCAGGCCAAGGAAGCAGGGTAATTTACACTTGCCTGTTTTAAGACCTTGCCAGGAGCTACGCTATCCACAATAAAGTCATGCCAGGTATTCATGGTCACATAAGCGGACAGGGTAGCTCCTGAGCAAACTGCATTGATAGGCTGGGGCTACTCTGGCTGCATATGGCATAAGACCCATTTTCGCATGAAACGGGTCATATTGTCAATAGAACTTTTCTCAGTTGTATACTCAAAAAAAGGTGTTTCACAAAGGTGAAGTCCTCACTTCCAAGTGTTGATAGTCAATAACTGAGCATTCTTTTTGTTAACATTATATCCATACTGCAATTAATACAAGCCCTGGTTGCAAATCTCTGATGTGTTTCCTCTGTAGATTCGACATCGTAGCCGTACACCCAGACCATGTTAAAGAGAAGATTGAGGAGACTATTGTGCCTGGTCGGGTTGTCCGGCGCGCTAAACGACAGACCAGCAAACAGACAATCTATGAGGGTAAGCTCATTAGGGCTGCATTTTTTCATGGATTTTAGGAGTTGTTACATAAAGATAACCTTGAAATGCTTTGTTGATGTAACCTCTCCAAATTAAACATTCATGGATATTTAATATTGAGAGGTTAATGTTTGTAGAGCTCCCATGCAGAAAGCTCAATATATTGATGACAATGGTCGAAATGTTGCGACGTCGGAGATTGTCTGGATTGTAAATTTGTCATTCATCATGCACGTTAAAACTTACTTACCACAAATGTTCACCCTCACAAGACGACAAGGGTGGCATTTAGCACCTGTCTCCCTTTAAAAAAGGTCTCAGTTTCACAGAGGTTAAAGGTTTAATTTTGGAGCCTTTATCGGACTGTAAATTTGTCACTCATTGATCAATTTTAAAATGGCTTACCAAAAACAACCACCATGAGGAGACAGTGTGTTACTTGTTAACCCTTCTCTCTACCTCAAATTTCTGGAAAGGTCACACTTCGATGTCAAGAGTATAATTTGGCCTTTACACAGCTTGTCCAGACTTTAACTTCATAATTCATTAAACAATTTTAAAATAATATCCGGCTAATATCCACCATTAAAGATGACGTGTCGCATGTAACACCCGTCACCCTACACTTGTTAGGACTCTACTTCAAAGGTCAAGGTCACAATTAAAGATCAAATTTCAGACCCAAACTATAACATGCAGCTAAGATATTTTATTTTTCCAACTACAGTTTACACTGAAACTTTATCATTTATCATTCAATTTAACTAGGGATGGAAACGAATACTGAAATGATATTCGAATATTCGTTTGTCAATATTCGAATATATTCGAATATTCGATTTTTAAACCATATCTTTAAATGTCCAAACTTATGGCTGTCCTGAGCAACGTCCTATTTCATACTAATACCACTATAAATCATATCTTATGTGCATCTATGAACAACTGGATAGAGTAATATTTTTGGGGAAAAAATCATTGATTGTTATTTTCTTCTTTTTAAATAAATACAGTTTGTTTTCATAATATAAAAGATGTTTCGGGAAAACACATTACCGTAATTCTAATTTATGTCATTACTTCTAATTGATTTGGATTACCTCCCATCGATAATATTAATGCTTTTGTTTTCGCTATTTTTTTTTGGAATTCAGAACCACGACGATTTAATTGGATTATATTTTAGTAACCAAATTCTGATAAGATGATCATTGTTTTAATATATGGATAATGCATAGTCCCCCTATGTGGTTGATTATCTCAGCGTCCCGCTATGAGACAATTTGTCCCGACATTCGTAAAAAAACACGACGTACGTTTTATAAGTTCACAATACAATTTGCTATTCAAGTCTGGCTTAAACTTACCATCGCTAATCCCTTTATTACTCCCAATTTACAACCCACTTCTACAACTTGAGTACACCAGTGTTGTTTTTGACACCTTATCAGCGATTTATCAGCAAATTATTGATTTGATGAGACATTTACACCACAGTGTTTTTAATCGTTTTATGATAGGGGTCGCTAATTGCTATTGATATAGGTGTCGTACCGAAATAAAAGCCGACTGCGACCCAATCAAGTCCAAAGATACTGTGTATTATACCACCCGAGGTTACAAAACCTGTCAAAACACAAATTGTGTGTATCAAACAAATTGAATGCTTATCCGATACACATTGATGTTTAACAATAATTTACTTTCATTTTTGACTGATTTTCAGAAAAAAAATGTACATATTGCATCAATCTAAATTTCAACTTAATTGTTGATTGGTCCCTCTCATTATACCGTCCCGTTTGCCAATTATCATCTCATTCATTGATGGCAGCTGTTATCCAAACAATGACTTACACAGGAAAGACGTCTGCACTAAACCAAAACTATGACTTTATATGTGTACTTTTAACTTTTTTGGAAGTATCTTAGCATAAAAATAGAATTTTCGAATATGAAATATGGATTCGAATATTCGGCCGATTTTCGAATATTCAAATATTTGGATATTCGATCCCATCCCTAAATTTAACAAATAATTTACCAAAAATGTGAACATGTTTAGAAGGCTTGTCTCCCATAAGTGCTGCAAAAATGTGCATAAATAATAACAAGTATTTCTGACAATGGACTTCACAGACTGACAAGCAGCTAGCTTGTATTTACATAATGCTTTGCATGACATATTGAATTAGATTATGAGGCATCAATTAAAAGTTAAATTCTCTACAAAGTTCCTTGAGGTCCCACAAGTTCTGACTCTGAAGATACGAAACTATTATTCTTAGTTTGTATTGTGGACTTTTTATTAATGTGTTATATGCATTAATGGAAACGTTATTTTTTTAAAGGTAGCCAAAGTCTCACAAGTACACAAGCAGCACTGGAGGACCAAGTAGATAGACTGGCCTCCCTCCTTGACAGGATGGAAAAGAAGGTAGGTAACCGGTCTTATTAAGATGCCATTGTACACATAATTAAGTTGATAGACAGGCCTCCCACCTGTACATGGTGGAAAAGACGGGAGGTGACCAATCTATTTTAGATGACATTGCACATGGCATGAAGAACCAAGTAAGTAAACTTGTCTCTCTCCCTGACATGATGGAGCAGAAGATAAGGTCAACAGTCTATTTAGAATGTTTAAGTGAAAGTGGGTTGACTGGAAGAATGGAGGAGCAGGTATTTATCTGGTCTAATTCAGATGTTAAATGGACAACAAAGTGCATAGACTAGCCTCTCACCTGGACAGAATGAAGAATGTAGATAAACCCCAAAGGCCTGATTTATTAATTTATCTGCTTAAATGATTGACTCAAATTCATAAACTTTTAAATAAAAGATAATAAAAACACTGAACAGATGGACAACAACAAAACACTGTTTTATTTCTTTTGGTAAGACCATCATTTTGTCTGTGGAATTGAGTACGCCTCAAATGTTCATGTGCAGAATATTTTCAGTTGATAAGATTAATATTCTGTGGTTTTACTATAACATAATTGAGCCCCACTCTGTTTAAAGGCGGTTTAATGCATGTACGTAAAGTGTCGTCCGAGATAAGCCTGCGCAGTCTGCACAGGCTAATCAGGGACAACACTTTCCGCCTAAACTGAATTTTTGCTAAGAAGAGACTTTCTTTAATCCAAAAATATCAAACAAGCGGAAAGTGTCGTCCCCGATAAGCCTGTGCAGACTTTAGGCACGTGCATTTAATCCCGTTTTCTTAGAGCGGGACTCAATTGTTTCAATAACTGGTTGCAGGTGAACTTTGATGGTTTGGTGGACGAGGAAGTGGATATCACAAATGATAAAACAGTAAGTGGTGTTTTTTTGCAAATGTATTGTTTTTCTTATTGTTTATTTGAATGAAAAGTCTTTATTTGAGCAACTTAAATCACAGCAATTAGGAAGTTAATTTGATAAACCAGAGGGGAATACTTTTGATCCATATGTGTTAATTTAATTAATGAAAAAATAGTGTATCCTGTTATAAACTGCAGATAGATAGATAGTCCTAGCTTAAAAAACATTTTTTTCTAAGCAATCATAAATATATGGGACATAAAAATTGCTTTCAAACAATCAGATCATATGTTTCTTTGGCAGGTTTTGCTGTATCAGCAAGATTTGACAGTGAAAGATGGCCTAATGGACTCGTTCAAGACCCAGTTACGAAAATACATTGAGGTCACGAATTCAGCCCCAGGAGCCTTGAGGTATGATCATTATGTTTGTAATAATTAAACATGCGGCACCCCAGGGGTCAAATTATATTTAAAGAAATAAACCTCGAAAATCTTCTCTGAAACAGGCATCCAGGGATTTGCTCTGAGTTTGATCACATCATGTGTCTCGTGACAAAACTAACTACGCCAGGGGTCACATGACTTATATAGACTTATATACTAAATAACATTAAAATTGTTAGTCTCTGAAACTGCAAGGGTCAGGAATCAAATATTTGATGTGTGACATTGTAAGGTGGTCCTCTACTAAGTTTGTTCAAATCATGCCCCTAGGGTCAAAATTGTCCCTACTCTAGGGGTTACTTTTTTATGTTCGAATTAAAATTTTCAATTTGTTCAAATACTTTGTTTGCCCAAATTAAGTGTGTGTCATACAAAAAACCTTGATAACAACTCAAGTTATAACACAAACGTCACAAAAACAACACATAACAGGTTAGTTTCTACATGTCTCAGGTGAGGGACTTAAGAAAGGCCATCTTGTTGTATAGTCTGTTTCTTGTGTAGTGCATAACTTAAGGGGCAATGAAGGGATTGAAATAAAAGTTCAAATAATGATAGAGGGCATTAAGGGGAAATGCAGATTACAAGAACCAAGACTTTTTCATCAGGATTTACCGTCATTGCCCTTTATTGAATTTTCTTGTGAAGAGCATAAATCCTTTGGTATCGAGAAGAAGTTCAATGTGCAAGAACTAAAACTCTCTTATCTGTATTTGTGAAATTATTGCCAATTGCTTATTTTTGGATAGTCAGTTTCTTAAAAGACATCAAGTTCAGTGCAGAGTTCAAAAACCATAACTCTCTTGTCAGGATTTACAGTTATAGCCCTTCTGTGAATTTTCTTGAGCAAAACATAAATTTTGAATGGATTCATACGAAACTTAATACATTGATAAAAGGCTTTAAGAGGAAGTGCAGAGTAAAAGTATCATTACACTTTCTTCAATTTTTACAGACTTATTTCCCTATGATAATTTTTGTGTGAACTGTATAAGTCCATGGCAATTTAAGATATTGAGATGAAACATAATAGATATAAAGAGGACTTTGTGCTCAAGTTCAAAGTGCAAGAATTATTACTCCTATTATTTGTTTTCAGCAATCATGTATCAATATAAAAACATTGAGGTATATGTTCTTGAATAAGTAAATACAACTTATTTGTTTTCACCAATTTTGAAGGTGAAGATCACACTTATGGGTCAAAATGATACTTTGAGGGCATTCGGCACTTACAGTGATGGCACTTATTGAGTCGCCTGACTATGGTCAGGGGACATATAGGTGTTACTTCGTCGGCGGCGGCAGCCGCAGTCACTCTGTTTGAAAAAGGCTCATAACTAATGTGTCCCTTCAGATATTGCTTTCATATTTATTATACATGTGTATCTGGACAACACCTTTCCATGCGCATACAATTTTTTACATCTGTGACCTTGAACTTGAGGTCAGCGTTCAGGTTTCGAAATCTGCGACTGTGATTCCAAAAAGGCTCATAACTACTGTGTCCCCTCAGATATTGCTTTCATATTTGGTATACATGTGTATCTGGACAACACCTTTCCATGTGCATACAATTTGTTACCCCTGTGACCTTGAACTTGAGGTCAGCGTTCAGGTTTCGAAATCTGCGACCGCGATTCGAAAAAGGCTCATAACTACTGTGTCCCTTCAGATATTGCTTTCATATTTGGTATACATGTGTATCTGGACAACACCTTTCCATGCGCATACAATTTTTGACCCCTGTGACCTTGACCTTGAACTTGAGGTCAGCGTTCAGGTTTCGAAATATGCGACTGCGATTCGAAAAAGGCTCATA
>VMBQ01008454.1:23080-37352 GCA_007657795.1 Dreissena rostriformis
ATTTTTTTTTTTTTTTTTTTTTTACATATGATGATTAATAAATCTCTTTTTAAAATACATTGTAATTAATTTATTCCTCATTGTAGACATTTTATTTGAATTGTTTTATTATAATGGGAATAATATATTCTAACAATTATTAATAACATATAAATTAACATGTAAGAGGAAGCATTCCAGAAATGCCAGCGCGCTCGAAAGTGCCCTTTTGACAAAATACTGCGCGTCCAAAGTGCCCTTTTGACAAAAAAGCCCCCCTGCCTTTTTGAAATCCAAGCTGGAGCACTGCTTTGTGTCAATTTTGTCAATTTACCGAAACGTGAAAAGGTCCCTTTAGGTATTTCACTGACCTACAGAGAATCACTCATTTTAAGCAGTTCACCACACCAGGCATTAACATTTTAAAAAGAACTTCATGTACTTAGCAAAATAGCCAGATCTTTATGAGAAATTCTCATTTGCAGTTCATAATTATCATACTTTTGCAATATTTAAGTAGAGTTTAATTACTTCTAAAGCGCGTACATGTTATGTGAGCTGGTCTTTCTAAACATAGAAATTTGTGTTTTGTGAATGTTGCTACAATGTATTTAAGATGTAGTTCACATTTGGAATTTTTGACTTCCTGCTTTCGGCTTGTTTACTTTAGAAATATAAAATTGCAAGTAAGCTTGCTTAGTGTATTATAATTGGGTCTGGACTTTCTGTCTCGTAAGCAATTGACTGCATCAGTATTTCACCAGCAACAAAACCTTGAGTGTGGCTTGATATGTACACAGTTCTTGGAACTCTAAGAGCACTTTTGAAACAAAATATAGTTAAATGAAGACTCAGAAAATTATTACTTTTGTGCAATTATATAGTTGTACAATGAAACTGAAGTGACATTATATTATGAAAATGTGACATTTATAAACAGCTATGGTAGTAAAGCACATGTGTGTTATAACCTAGAAATGAACAATGCATAAGAGGTTGACCTTATTACCAGTGTTATAAACTATGAAGATCTGACCGGTTTTCTATGAGTGGATACTTTCGAAGGGCGTCTGCTGGTGTTATATGCCATGTACATGACAAGCAGTTGTTTGAAGCTGTAAAAGGAGAATGTTTGAAACCCATTAACTTCAACTGTGCTTAATTAAGCAAATAGATTTACTCTGAAACTGTTGGTTTTGTGAAAATATGCATTAAGTACTAAAAAAACACCTTAACCAAAACCGAAAACAATTCCCTGCATTTATTTTATTGGATGGGCATAATATGTAAGATTAACTGCTCCTATTCTTTTCTAGCGTGACGTTGCATCGAATGTGTTATGAACTAAATGTAATAATTGAAGTTCATTTTTCCAACTGTGGTGGTGGTGTTTTCATTTCATTGTTATTATGTGAAAAAACATATTAAGTGTTGCAATTGGCATTTGTTAAAGCTTTAAATGGAGCGTTTTTCATCCATTTGCCATAAACATCTTGTGCATGCCTGGCTGACTTCAACATTTTTCGTTTTCAGTCATGATTATAGCCTGTGTATAACCTGTCCTCCTGGTAAATAGAGATAGGTTATAAACAGTTTGTGCTCATTACTTTTGTGTCAAAGTCTGGCCATACATTTTAACAATGCTGGTATATCATTTAGACAAAATAATATATCCATCTTATCATCTATATTAGCTATATTTTATCATGTCACAGGCTTTTTATACAATGCTAGTATATCATATATCAAAACAAAATAGTATATCAATCTAAACATCAATATTATACATGTTTCATGCCTTTTTAACCCTTTGCATGCTGGGAAATTTGTCGTCTGCTAAAATGTCGTCTGCTGAATTTATAAATTAGCATTTTCTTCGATTTTTATTGAAAGAATACTATCAGAATAGCAAACAGTTTGGGTCTCATCTGGATCCAAACTGTTTGCAAAGGCCTTCAAAATTCGGTTCCAGCACTGAAAGAGTTAAAGAAAGCTGGTATATCATTATATCAAGACAAAATAATGTATCAATCTAAAAATTTGTATTATATCACACCATAGGCCTTTTTAAACAATGTGGTATATTTTATATCAAGACAAAATAATATATCTATATAATCATCTATATTATACCTGTTTCAAACTACAGGCCTTGTTCTACTGTTCTCATGGGTCCAAATATCTCACCTTTGCCCAAAATAAAAGATTTTTTTTTTTTTCCCAATTCGTAGCAAAAAAATCCCAATCCTAATAAATATAGCAAGAAGATACTTTATAAATAAAAGTAAAGTTCTTCTTTAATGTTATTGCTTTATAATCAAATTAAGGCCACAACTTTTTTTTTATTGGTTTACATTTTTTTGTTTGGAAAATGGTCCATCGGGCGGTCGAAAAAAAACAACATGGTCCATCGGGCGGTCAAAAAAAACAACAAAAAAACAAACATTTTCATTGAATAGAAAAAAAGGTTAATACTAATAACATCAGAACAAAGACAACATTCCTTTTATAACCTTAACACAGAGACAACAAATCAAATAATGCAAAGAAAGACATCTATATCTTCAAATTAAATGAGTCCTAAAAGCACCTTTTGTAACATCAGGCAATTTTAATCATTCCATTACATGACATGACTATCTAAATGAAATCGTTTCGCCAATGGTTTCATTAAGTTCACTTTTGACTAGATGTTTATAGGAAGAAACCCTATGACCCCAGAAATTTAATTTTTAAACAAGAGATGTGTTTGTCAGAAACACAATGCCCCCTACTGCACCACTTTGAAATAAAATATCCATATTTTGACTAAAAGTTCCATATTTTGACCTTAAAGTTCCATATTTTGACCTTAAAGTTATGGGACAGATAGACAGAATGACAGACAGACAGGCCAAAAACAATATACCCCCTCTTCTTCGAAGAAGGGGGGAATAAAAAGCCATATTTCAAAGTGTGCACTTAAAGCGGCCATTTGCAATATCGGACTGGTATACGTTATAAAATTATGCGTTTTGATAATGGAGCATGATGTCTAATATTATAGGAGATCGGGATAATTTTTTCTCTTATGGGCTTACTGCCCCATGGATGAAAAAAAAACAATGGGCACTTACAAATTTGAATGGGCACTTTGCAAAAATGAACGGGCACTTCTCAAGATTTATAAAAATTACAGATTAATGGGAAAATCAGCGTCAGTAAAATTTCGACCCCATCAATTCTATTTCCGAGTCTGTGACGCAACTGTATTGTTTAACATGTTAATTATTTTAAACAAACCCGATATTATAGTTGATAAAAAAAGTATTACCTTGCAATTTGATAATTAGTATAAATTATATATAATCCAATAAAACACTGCCATTATTTACGATATATGTGTTTAGGAATTATGTAAACACGGGCGTCCGCCATAGTTAGGAACTGTACAGAAAGTTTGTAAATCAGAACTAATCGGTATATCTTTGAAAATCATTGATAAATGTATTCGTCCTTTAAATGCTTAGGGCCGAGTAATTTCGGCAAATCGGAATGCGTAAACACTTGCTCAATTTACCGTTGAACTCCACCTCCATTCTCTGCAAAAGATTCGAAGGCGGAGCTATGCACGTGCTATTATTAAATTGGGCGATTGCCATTGAGGAACAAACACACAATTGGTTCGGCATGTTGATTGCTAGACAAAGGAAGCCAATTTTGTCGGCGAGAAATTTGTCGCATTATTGCTTCAGACAGGAAGCAGCTTTCCTTTGATGACATCAAACTGTCAATTCACACAGACTGCAAATTTTCGGAAGACTTTAACTCTGCTTTAAATGACTCATTGTTTACAATTTCAGTAAAAAAACACTTGCTTACATTAAACTTTGGATTAAATTATCAAAATAAAGCAAAAGCGAAGTTGAAAAATATGATTAAATTAATTCGCATCAGTTCAAATAAGACGTTTTGCGTTGTAAATCAACGAGTTTTCATGACAACAACAACTTTAACAAACATAACTGCGACGACGCAGGGATCGATCTACCTCGATTTTTTTCATGAACGATCTCATAAGTCGAGTAAGAGCAAACAAATAATTTGTGTAAGAGTAGTTTATCTTATATAAGATTTATGCAACGGGCATCGCATTGCATAATGGTGCGCATCGAATTACGGAAATGATGCGTAGCTTTTCGTTTTAATGGGAGAAGAACGCACTTAGCACCTTTATCCCGATCAATTTGTACTTACTTGATTTTATTTGCAACTGTTCTCAAACCGGATCTTTTTTTTCTCGTTTCGCTCCTTTTTCATTGCGGTCGTGAATAAAATATATTAAAAAAGACGATTTTCCGATTTTTTTTTCCCCCTTTTTCCAAAAATTAGAGTCAGCGGTTTTGTAAACCAAGAACTATAAAAGTCGTGGCCTAATGTATAGTTTCTGAGATAAAAACCATTATCAAGTCAACAGTTATATTATGATATTAATTAACGTAATATGACAGATTTGAGAAACCAGAATATCCCAATACCCGCTAGTTGCCAGGGACTTTTCCCCAAAAGGCCATAAAAAGATCTGCACCATATTTGAAAAAGTAACTTTTAAGTGTGAAGCAAATCACAATAACGTTGACCAGTCCTTTAATTGCCTATTATTAATATATATATAAGTCAATAAATTACTATTGGATTTCGTTATTCAAGAAAGTCTAAAATTTGACTTTCTTGAATTACGAAATCCTACAGTAATTATTAATTGACTTAGACTTTCTTGAATAACGAAATCCTACAGTAATTATTAATTGACTTATATATATATATATTAATAATAGTCAATTAAAGGACTGGTCAACGTTATTGTGATTTGCTTCAAACTTAAAAGTTACTTTTTCAAATATGGTGAAAACAAGCTTAAGTTTGATGTTCTATGTCCAAACAGGCTATTCATTCAAAAATCTGTTATGCTATAAATGTGAGTGTATTATTCAACTCATTATTTTGGTATATTTCATATTAATTTTGCACTTACTGTTGTTTTCAGGCTTTTTCTACCTACAGACTTTTTGTTCTGACAGCCAAAGTACCCACAAAGGTAAGATGCCTTGTTTTGCCTTGTATTCATATAGGTATCAATTCTGTAGACATTTGGAAGAAAATCGAACGGCTTTGTTATATGTTGTGTATATTTTAATATATATGTTCCATGGTATCAATGAAATTGTGTTGTAATAAAGATATTTTACATGTTACTTAAGACTATTTTATTGAACCTTATCCACAATGAATAGTTTTAATTGTTGTTTAAAAAATCTTATCTTCATGTTTTATTCAAGATGTCTTTTTTACTTCCATGTCTTCATAATGATAGTGAAACAATATGGAACACTATAAAATTATCAAGAGACAATTAAGTTTTGTAAGGGATAAGTCAGTAATTAATTTCCTTATTAGAGCAATATTGTGAACTTGATAAATTGTCTGAAAAAGTTATTTATTTCCTCGCTATACACATGATTTCTTTGTTTCATTTTCATTTGTTTGAAACTGTTGATGTTTTTTGCATACACAATTGTTTTGTCAAAAGCTGTATTTGTGACAGCTTTCAATAAAAAGGCGTTTCAAATGCTTACTATACATTGGAGTGTTTCCGTGAACTAGTTGTAACACACTGGTGTCAGAATTCAGGGGTTGCAGGTTCGATCCCCAACTCAACTCTAACCTACTAACTCATATTTTGCACAAGATGTTAAACCAAGCTGCAGTATACAAGGGTCAGGGTTTTTAATATTTGTTGTGTAACATCGTAGGGTGGTCCTCTACTAAGTTTATTCAAATCATGCCATCAGGGTAGAAAGTTTGCCCTACCCATAGAGTTACTTTTTTTGCTTATATTTATATAGTGAACACTGTAAAAAAATTCTGAAACTGCAAGGTTTGTTACTTGGCATGTCACATCTTATAGTGGTCCTCTGCTAAGTTAATTCAAGTCATGTCCCTGGGATCAAAAGTGGCCATGCCTCAGGGGTTGAATGATTTATTAACCCTTTGCATGCTGGGAAATTTGTCGTCTGCTAAAATGTCGTCTGCTGAATTTGTAAAATTAGCATTTTCTTCGATTTTTTTCAAAGAATACTATCGGAATAGCAAACAGTTTGGATCCTGATGAGACGCCACGTTCTGTGGTGTCTCATCTGGATCCAAACTGTTTGCAAAGGCTTTCAAAATTCGGTTCCCGCACTGAAAGGGTTAAGACTTATATCGTACACAACTTAAAAATCTTTGAAACCACAGGGCTCAGAGGTTAAATATTTGGTGTGTAACATTACTAACCACACCCCATGATTTATATAGACTTATATAGTGAATAACTTTTAAAATCTTATTTTCTGAAAAGCAAGGGTTAGGTGTTTAAAATTTGATGTGCAACATCGCATGATGATCCTCTAAGTTTGTTCAAATTGGCCCCACCCTGGGTGTTACTTGTGTTTTTATATGTGTATATTAAATACTTAAATTTTCTGAGAGTAAAAACCTAGATAAAAACAAAAGTTATAACACAAACCTCACAAAAACTGCACATCACATTTTTTCCTACATGTCTTAGGTGAGCGACTAAGGGCATTACGACCCTTTTGTTTACCTACCTTGTTAACAGAATCACAACTTTTTTAAACCTTATGTCAGCAATGTGTGTGGTGCAAAATATGAAAACGCGGTCAAATTTACAAGTAGGTTTTATATTGTTGCATATGCATCTATCATGGTTTGATGATATAAACTAAATTTAGTTTAACTAGATTCTATTTAATATGAATATAGTGGTGAGAGCCAAATATTTTACAGTTAAAGTCCCAAATTTCTAGAGGACTGTATGTTGTGACCACTTCTGTAATCTGAGATGTCTTTTTAAGTATTGACCAATTAATTTATTTAAATTGTTTTTACCTTGCATTGCTTGTTGTTTCCATCATAGACATGTTTCTCTCAAAAACATAAAATGATGATGATGATATTTGTGTTGTTCAGTCTTTATTTCATTTTATTTTCAGGTTGAAGCTCAGTTCCACTACCTTGAAATAAAATCCATAGAGAGCAAGCGACCAAATCAAGTAAGTTTTGTGTTAACCCTTTGCATGCTGGGAAATTTGTCGTCTGCTAAAATGTCGTCTGCTGAATTTCTATAATAAGCATTTTCTTCGATTTTTTTTCAAATAATACTATCAGAATAGCAAACAGTTTGGATCCTGATGAGACGCCACGTTCTGTGGCGTCTCATCTGGATCCAAACTGTTTGCAAAGGCCTTCAAAATCCGGTTCCAGCGCTCAAAGGGTTAAGCATGCAAAACTTTGTCTTACATATGAGCCTCGCTCTGTGAAAAGGGGGCTTAATGCATGTGCATAAAGTGTCGTCCTAGATTAGCCTGTGCAGTCTGCACAGGCTAATCATGGATGACACTTTCAGCTTTTATGATATTTTTTGTTTAAAGAAAGTCTCTTTTTATCAAGAATCCAGTTTATGTGGAAAGTGTTGTCCCTGATTAGCATGTGCAGACTGCACAGGCTAATCTGGGACGACACTTTACGCACATGCATTGAACCCCCTTCTCACAGAGCGGGGTAAATATAAACTTTTCAATACTGAAGACATTATTGATTTGGTAATTTAGGTATATATGCATCATATAAAATGATATATGCGTGTAAGGCTGTACAATTATTTTACTAATTTCTAACATACATGCAACAAAAGTCATGCACCAGTGACTAAAAAGATGGTATTTTAGATATACAAGTAATATTTTCTAAAAATGAGCATTATGATAGAAAAAGAAAAAAGGCATGTTTCTACATTTCATGATATACTATTGACCATAACTATGAATTGGTTGATAATGCAGATAATAATAATTCTAAATTACTAATAGTGCAAGAAAAGCCGAAGTTGTTTATTTTATGAGTTTGTTTGTTCCCCAAAGTAACCAAAAAAAGCAGCATGGAATGCAATAAAAATCCAAATTTTTGTTACAGAAGAACAATGAAAAGCCAGTTAGTTGCAAATTGTTTGTTCGGTATTTTAAAATGAATATCAAGGGGATATTTCGGGTGTTTATTTATATTGCCCCCTCCCCCCCTCAAAGGGAATGTCAACATGGATCTACAGCTTTGGTAGACATCCCTCCCCTTGTGATGTCTCTGGTGCAATATTTACTTTACCCATAACAGTGTTCTCCATAAAATCTAGAGTAGCCAGAAATATTTTTAAAGTAGCCAGTGACTAAGCACGCGGCTTGTCGCGTGCACGAGCCGCGAAGTGGCGAGTGGGGTAGGTGCGGGAGGGGTATCCCCTCCTGCCAGGGGGGTATGGGGGGTCTCCCCCAGGATTTTTTTAAAAGTACATGAGTGAAATGGTGCAATCTGGTGCGAAATCGCCGGCCGCCGGTGCTTCCGGAGAACACTGCCCATAATCTGCCTATGATTTATATTCATGTATATGAGCCGAGCTCTGTAAAACGGGGTTTAGGTTTAAATCCAGTTTAGGCGGAAAGTGTCGTCCCTAATCTGGGACGACATGTTTTTGCACATGCATTAAACCCCTTTTTCCCAGAGCGAGGCGCATAAATATTAGTGATTAAGTTTTTATTAGAAAAAAGTAATTTATCATGAAATTGAAGTTTGTGTCCAATGTATAAGTTATTTCACTTCCTGGTTGCCAGGTTTGAATTAGTGCAAAGCTATGTTCCTCAATTCTTTTGCATAACATAATTAAATCTTTCTTTAACAATGCATCCAAAGTTGAAAAATAGCAATACATTTTGCAGTCTCTGAACATAGCAGAATACCAGGTTTGAGCTTTTTGGTGTTTTAAGCAGCATTAGCTTTTCAACATTCAACGCTTACAAAAAGTTATTCTTCTTGTCCCATCATTTTCTTTTATTAGCAATTTACTTGGAAAATGAACTTTGGAAAAACTGACAATATATCTAGGACTGAGCGTGAAACTATTGTATCTTATATGTGTCTGTTCTGAGAAAAATGGGCATAATGCTTGTGCGTTAATTGTCATCCCAGATAAGCCTGTGCAGTCCGCACAGGCTTATCAGGGACGACAATTTCCGCTTTTATGGAATTTTTGTTTAAAAGATGTCTCTTCTTAGCAAAAATACAGTTTAGGCGGAAAGTGTCGTCCCGGATTAGCCTGTGCGGACTGCTCAGGCTAATCTGGGACAACACTTTACGCACATGCATTTTGCCCAGTTTTCTCAAAACGCGACACAATGGATCTTGCAAAAGAAAAACAACAGAACATAGCTTTCCAGTGCATGCAATGCTGTATTCAGCAGAATGTTTCCCACAGGGGGTTGTATCATGAATGAAGGTGAACAAATATTCACGATTTCACCATGTTCTTATTTATATCCCATCATCAAGGTTGGATATTAGCCTCCCTCTGTGAAAACGGGGTTTAATGCATGTGCGTACAGTGTCGACCCAGATTAGCCTGTTCAGTCCGCACAGGCTAATCAGGGACTACAATTTCCGCGCTAAACAGGATTTTCGCTAAGAAGAGACTTCCTTTAAACGTAAAAAATCATAAGAGCGGAAAGTGTCATCCCTGATTAGCATGTGTGAATTGCACAGGCTAATCTGGGACGACACTGTACGCACATGCTTTAAACCCTGTTTTCACAGAGCGCGACTCATATGCTTTGAAATGACATGTTTCAGTTAGTGATATCGACCAATGGGAAGGCATACACGTTTGCGTCGGTGGAGGGCTCGACAGACGGGGACGAGTTCACAAACATGGTCACTCACATTGGAACCTCCCTGAAAACAATATTCCCCAGCCTGCCACTCGAGTAAGTTAAAGGCCTATATGCTGTAGAACTGGTTTTATTCACGTATGTGCCACGCTCTGGGAAAATGGGGCTTAATGCATGTGAGTAAAGTGTCCTCCAAGATTAGCATGTGCAGTCCAGACAGGACAATCAGGGACGACACTTTCCGCTTTTATGAGATCCTTCATTGAAAGGAAGTCTTTTCTTAAAGCCTTTATAATGCTAAAAAATCAACGACAATTTCGTAATATATTTCGTAAAATAGAGTTCACATATAAATAATCAGTGTTCCTTATAGCAATAGCCAAAATTACAACGTTAGATGTGCTCTGGTAACATAGATTTTTGTAGATACAAAATGCTTGTTTTTTTTATTTGTGACAAAATTAATTCCATTTTAATTTCCCGCAAATAAATCTATTCATATGACACACAAACACTAAAGTGGTAGCATGTTAGTGTTCATGTGTTGTATGAATAGATATATTGTTGCCGGAAATTAAAATGGAATAAAATATACAAAAAAAAACAAAAAAAACAACAAAAAAACAAGCATTTTGTATCTACAAACATCTATGTTATTAGACCACATCTGGTGTTGAAATTTATTTGACGAAAAACTGTACAAATTTTCGTTGTTTTTGAGTAGTAATTGGGCTTTAACGAAAATCCAGTCTCAGGGAAAGTGTCGTCCCTGATTATGAGCTTGCTGGGACTGCTCAGGCTAAACTGTGAGGAAACTTTATGCACATGCATTTAGCCTTGTACTCCGAGAGCAAAGCTCAAAAGTTTTATTTTCAGGAATTTCCTTCCTTGCTTATTCAAAGAAAGTTTGAATAAATAAGTCTTACATAACATCCAAAAATGTTCTACATGTAGTCTTTCTTTATCTCATTTGTGAGTTATGGTTATTACCATAAACCTGAAAAAGATTCAATTCCGTGTTTAGTCACCCTTTTGTTTATGTTTGACAATGTTTTTTCACACTTACCATAGGCAAGACAATTACACAAAAAGTTGAGAGAAAATTGCGTAAAACGCGTCTTTGCAAATTTTGAATTGAAACCATCTACAGTAGTAAGGCTAGCAATTGTAAACAAATGGTTTGTTTTATTATACACCCACAAATGGTCGGTCTGCATTGGTTATCCGCTCTCTAACTCAAGTTGTTTTCATCCGATCTTCACCAAACGGGGTCTGAAGTTGTATCTAGATGATGTCTAGGTCATGTTTGAATATGGGTCATGCCGGGTCAAAAACTAGGTCACGGGGTCACTGAGTGCATTTTAAACATTCAGCATGTTGTCCGCTCTCTAATTCAAGTAGTTTTCATCTAATCTTCACCAAACTTGGTCAGAAGTTGTATCTAGATGATGTCTAGGCCAAGTTCGAATATGGGTCATGCCGGGTCAAAAACTAGGTCACAGGGTCACTTAGTGCGTTTTTAAACATTCAGCATGGTGTTTTTGTTAAGACAACATGCAAAATATTCTGTGTCAATGCGGCATGTGGGGGTATTCGTCACGTTTGTGACAAAGCCCTAGTTGTTGTTGTTTTTTTCCGGCTGTTTTCAGCACTTTTTCAGTCATATCACGGCTGTCAGCCAAACTACTCTAGTCAAACAGTATTCATCTGTTTATCAACAAATTTTGGGAAATATTTATGAGCATAATTTCTTGTTCAAGTTTGTTTATCAGCCTAATACTCCCAGGAATTGTACAGTCCTAGCCATTTTATTAAAACATGGGTCAATGCCATAGTCAGCCAGCATAGCTCCAGACCAGCCTGCGCATCCAACCAGTCTGGTTAGGAGCTTCATTGTCCACTATTAAGTCACACAACATTTTGTTGTCTCACAGGGTAGCTCCTTACCAGACTCCGCAAATGTAAGGCTGGTCTGGAGCTTGGCTTGCTACATATGGCATAAGACTTATTTTTGCATGGCACACTTCATATACAATAGTTAAATGTGTCGTGTTCTGAGAAATATGGACATAATGCTTGTGCGTAAATTGTCATCAGGAACGACAATTTCCGCTATTTACATTTTTCGTTTAAATGAAGTCTCTTCTTAGCAAAAATCCAATTTAGGCGAAAATTGTCGTCCCTGATTAGCCTGTGTGGACTGCACAGGCTAATCTGGACTGACAATTTACGCACATGCATTTTGTCCAGTTTTCTCAGAACGTGACACAAATGATCAGCGCTTGACCTGTTTTTGTAGACGGTTGGTCAAGAACATAGACGTCCAGCCGGCAGACCGTCTCAGAGTGATGTACGACCTCCTGCGGGCCATTGAGTCACGGGAACCGGGTCCGTGCGGGGGATTTACGCTTATGTACGCCAGTATGTGCGACTTCCATGGCCTCACGTACAGGGATGAGGTGGCCTGGGTAAGACTGAAATATCCCCAGACAAGTAACCATTAAACTTTGCAATTTAGCTTGCCAATAAAATATTATGACCTGTCCCAAACTGGAAAAACATCAATAATATAATTTTAAAAAGTATTTGTCCTTTATAAGGATATTTTATAATAAATAGAGATAAAACGTTGGTGTGTGCATGCATGTTCACAGTTTATCTAATGAATAACTTAGCTACCCTATAAACTTCAATTTATGTAACTATCATCCCTTGAGAACCAAAGTCTGGAAGGATTCTTTAAATGACTCGTTTTGAGAAAACTGGGCTTAATGCATGGGCTTTTAGTCATAGTGTCGTCCCAGATTAGCCTGTGCAGTTCGCTTATCTGGGATGACACTTTACGCACATGCATTAAGCCCAGTTTTCCCTGAACCTGGCTAAAATATATGCTGATTCCACCTGGCTGTCACAGTGCACCATGTTGTGTGGATTTCAGGTCAATATATACTTTGACCCTAAATAATGTTCTGCTCTTATTATTGAAAGGCTTAGTGATTTCAACAATTCAATCAAAGTGGTCCCTGTCTCCCCAACTATGGTGTTTGACATAACAATCATTACGTTTGAGTCAAAAGTTATCAACTTTTGGTCCTTTGTATTGTTTTGGTTGCCATTTTGGATGCCATGTTGGATTTCTGTGTAAAATAATAAACATACACTATATTTGATGATCTAAATGTGTTCTTGGCCCCCCTAAAACCTAGGTACATGTATAGACACCAAAATCATCAACTTGGCCATCTTGAAAAACAACTTTCCGGACCTTCTACCCTACCATGATCAGTTAAAATACCTTTTGTAGCAACTGTTTGGTGGTTGATTTGGTGGTATTTTTTATATATTGACCGACTAATGTATTTCAGGATGTTGATACTATCTACCTCTCCCAGGACTCCAAGGAACTTTGTCTCCGAGACTTTGACCACCTCAAAGAAAGGTAATCAGCGTAGAAAATTTAACATTTGCAGGAGCTCTAGGATTGTATGGATATTCAACTTCAATGTTTTTATAGCAGTCAGACTGTTTTTAGCTCCACTGGCCAATGGCCAGCGGAGCTTATGTTATGGTCCTGTGACCGTCGTGTGTGCGTGCGTTAACTTTTCCTTCAAACATCTTCTTCTCCTGAACTACTGGTCCAATTCTGATGAAATTTCTCATGAATGTTCCCGGGGTACACCTCTTTCAAATTTGTTCAGATTTTGCCCCTGGGGTAAAATTTGACCCTTCCCCAGGGGTCACAAAATTGAAAATTTGCTTATATAAGGCCTATTTTGTGAAAACTTAAAAAAAAACTTGTCCATAACCATTGGGACTAGGGCTACCAAATTTGGTATGTAGTGACATCTAATAGTCCTCTACCAAATTTTTCAAATTATGCCCCTGGGGTTAAATTTGACCATGCCCCGGGGGTCACAAAATTGAACATATGCTTATATAGGGCCTATTTTGTGAAAACTTAAAAAATCTTCTTGTCCATGACCATTAGGCCAAGGGCTACAAAATTTGGTATGTAGTGACATTGTATAGTCCTCTACTTAGTTTGTTCAAATTATGCCCCTGAGGTCAAATTTGACCCTGCCCTTGGGTCACAAAATTGAACATATGCTTATAAAGGGCCTATTTTGTGAAAACTGTAAAAACCTTCTTGTCCATAACAATTGGGCCTAGGGCTATCAAATTTGGTATGTAGTGAGAACAAAAAGTCCTCTACCAAATTTGTTCAAATTATGCCCCTGGGTTCAAATTTGACCCTGCCCAGGGGTCATAAAATTGAACATATGCTGATATCGGGGCCTATTTTGTGAAAACTTTAAAAATCTTCTCGTCCATAACCATTGAGCCTAGGGCTACAAAATTTGGTATGTAGTGACATTGTATAGTCCTCTACCAACTTTCTTCAAATTATACCCCTGGGGTCAAATTTGACCCTGCCCCAAGGGTCACAAAATTGATCATATGCTTATATAAGGCCTATTTTGTGAAAACTTAAAAAATCTTCTTGTCCATAACCATAAGGCCTAGGGCTACAAAATTTGGTATGT
>VMBQ01008455.1:0-11902 GCA_007657795.1 Dreissena rostriformis
TTTAAGCTATGGTTCTGCTAATTCTAGGGGAACAGCTATTTTCCTATCCAATAGCACAGATTATAACATAATTTGCATAACTCTGTTGTTGATTCCAACGGTAATTTTTGTGCAATTAATATTTCTGTTAGTGAATATCGCTTTACGTTGCTAACTTTATACGGGCTAAACATTGAATCCCCCTCTTTTTTTTACTGATATCTTTGAAACTATTGAAAGACTTGAAAATGATTCTTTTATCATATGTGGCGATGTTAACCTTGTTATTGATGCTGTAATAGATTATTATAATTACAAAAATATTAATAACCCTAAGGCTCACAATAATGTCTTAGATTTAATCAATTGCTTCAATCTTGTAGATCCCTTCCGACATTTTAATCAGTCAAAAAAAAGATTTACATGGTGTAGAACAAATCCAATTCAACAGGCTAGGCTGGATCTATTTTTAATTACATCTGATTTTTTGCAACACTTAAAATCCACTGAAATTGAACCAAGTCTTCAATCGGATCACTCAATAATTACTTTAACATATCTTGTAGCAATTTTCTCATAAATCAGGTCTTTTGAAACATAATAATTCTCTACTGTCAGACATTGTGTATGTGCAGGAAATAAACAAAAAAAAATGATATTAAACTTCAATATGCACTGCCCTTTTATAATCATCAAAATAGTAATGAAATTCCTGACAGTGAATTACAGTTTACTATATAAAAAGTGATCATTTGTTTTTAGAAACTCTGCTAATGGAACTAAGAAGCAAGTCTATTTTATATGGGTCTTATATAAAAAGGGAAACAAAACTTACAGAAAGCAAATTATTAACTAGAATAAAGGAGTTGGAAGAAAACTTCTCAAATGAAAGTATTGAACAATTAGACAATTTGAAATCTGAAATAAATAATATTCAGAGCACACAGTTTAAAGGATGTTTGTCTGATAAGATCCAAATTTCAGTGGACTTTACAAGGTGAAAAGCCATCTCAATATTTTGCAGCCTAGAAAAAAATAATGCAATAAAAAAAAACAATATATAAACTAAAAAATGGATCATCAGTTATTTTCATTTTGTTCAAAAGACAATTTGTTCCAAGTAACCTATGAATTATTCTATATTTCAATGAGTAAAGACAAACAATGATGTTGAAGTTGTAATAACAGACGAAAAGACATAGCGAAACAATAATAGGTGTTTATAACTTTATTTCATGACACATAGGTCCTACATTTTATTTAATTTAAGTAATGGTACGCTATAGGATGCATTTATAAATAGTACTTTTAAACAATTAAACTACAACAATAATCAAGTTTAGAGTCTAAGTTTGTGAGACAATATCATTAAATAGTTCACATTCAATAACATTGAAAAATGTATATATATACACACAATGTACTTAAAAGCACCTAGTAATGTTTATATCTATGCCTTTTTTCATCTGAAAGAACTATTTATTCATCCATGTTGATCTATACGTACTGGAAATTGTCACTTTTGTTTCTCCTTTATTCTTTAATTGTTGTTCAGCTCAAAATTACATGCATTAGTTAGTTAAGAGTTTAGATATCTAATCTAATTATTGCATATAACATGATAGCATAATTATGTTATTTTGTTCATTTATGATCGCATAACATGACTGTGTTATTGTTTGTAATTGTATATGTATTTGTTTGCAATCTCGAAATAAAATGTGTTGAAATCTCAAAAGAAAAGAAAAGAAAAGATTAATTATTATAGAAATTATAATAACATTTGTTCTTAGATCGTCCTAACCACCTTTTAAAAACCCCACTTGTACTGACGAAAATTGCACTCATATTTATTTTTTCTTCAGAAGTTCTTTTAATTTTAATTTTCAGTGTTATAAGCGGATAGCTAATAAATTTGTTAAATCTATTTCAGATCATTTTCAGTTCATTTTCAACATTCCAACATTGAAAATGTGGCTGAAATACCTGATATTCCTGACAGCGGCTCTTCTTGTTCGTACAGGTCAGTAAACGTTGCAGTTTGGAAGTCATCATTGTTTTACGAAATGATTATACTTTTTTAATTGTCCTTATTTAAAGATGGATTGATATAATTTATAACAATGTGATAGGCAGTGTTGTAAGTTGCTGAAAATGGTTAGATCAGCTGTTGGGAAACGCTGGTTGTCAAAACAATGTTAATATATACGTAGGAAACCGCAAATAGTCATATATTCTAGTTTACCAAATAGTACGCGAAATTGCCTTATTGATCTTAAAAATGCTATATAAAAAGTAGTGCTTCGCTCAGAAGGTCGAAAGTTGCATGTTTGTTCGCATAAATCAGTCTTGGTCTTATTTGGCAATGCGCGCTATGCGGGTACCCCACAAGCATTTTGACAAATGCAATCACGTTCATAGTAATACAAACAAAACAAATATTAAGGTTAATACTGTATTTTATCTGTAGCGGTGTTTTAATCATGTAAACAAACCGTGTTCGAACGGCCTTTATATGTTCTTACACACTTTGGAGTGAACCTTGTCACATTGAAAAAAAGTCATGAGGTAAAGTTTGTTCAACTGTAGAAGGGTCAAAGTGATTAAACGATGCAATCTGATATAAATCATTCAAATGGGCTTGTTACAGTTATTTATGAAGAGTTTTGTATCGTTGGTATGTACGAAATGTAATATAATATCCATAAAACATTTCAGATAGCAAATCCTTATTTGTTAATAGAACTTTTACTTTTACATTTGTTTCGCAGTTTGGCCAGAGTTACTTATTATTCGATTAACGGGAAAGTTTTGTAACTGTTATGGTTCGCGGAATTATCACAAATGACAAAACGATTTAAAATGTGTGGCTGCGAATAACAATGATTGAAAAACTAGGTTTTGTTGATGGTTTTTTACAGCTTAAGTATTACAATTGATCGCCAGACTAAACCTGTCTGTCTGTATATCTCAGACAGTGCCAAACCTTTGAGAAATTTGAGCGATCTTAATCGGTTTTAATCTTAAGCTTTGTAGCTTATCTGATCAATACAATCATCTATTAGTGATATTCGTGACACATGTAATCTGATGATTGCGATAACTCGAATGACCATAACTCATGCAGAAGAAATACAACAGTGTAATATATTTGTAGAACATTCGTTGTGAAACGTAAGGATGAAATAGTTGTATGGGAAACATACACATTATAAACAAAAACGCATACTAGAAGCAATACTGACATAATTATAACAGCCCGATATGATCAGATTATTGATGCATAAGCATGTGTTATATAAATATAAATCGTATATGTTAAATTACATGTTATTGTATTTTGTTTTGTTTCATGGGCTCGTCAATACACAGTAAGAGACTAGATCTAGATCTAAGATGTACATGTGTATCCCATATATTTATAGAGTATATCGATAAAGTGTTAATCAGATTATTGTTTGACAGAAACCGTTGAGAAGGTGTCCAGCGACTACTGGGCATGGCGACTGTCAATCTCCAGGGAATATTCCACCACTATCGGCACCTACAAGTACAATGATAGGCTTGATTCGTACACATATGAGAAGCTCGAGGACATGAAGGTAATGAGAGGAAGACTGATTTAAGTTATTAGTTTCAACACAGTTTTCCGTCGCAATATAATTCTATTTTACTTTGTCTAGTGTTGTTATCCTTAAAAGGTAAAGTAAATCGAAAGAATTACGCACACCAGTGAAATATTTTCCACTGGAATATACGCTGATAATTGACCAACTAACTCTGACATGTCGTCTATGGTCAACTACAAACGCAGAGATAATGGTCTTAAAAGTTCAACTCCTCATGAAAAGCATGGACATTATGAAAATCACCACAATTTAACATAAAATTCTAATGTTTATTAGCAGTATTATTTGGAAGACAGTATGAATATTTTCAAAGGCTTTTACAAAATCAAATGCTGCTTCATAGGAGGTGATCAAATACATTTTACCATCGTTTAAATGTAAATTTGTATACCCCCTTCTTCGAACAAGAGGGGGTATATTATTTTTGGCCTGTCTGTCATTTTGTCCCAAAACTTTAACCTTGGTTAAAGTTTCATAACTTTTGCAATATTGAAGATAGCAACTTCATATTTGGCATGCATGTGAATCTCATAAAGCTGCACATTTTGAGTGGTGAAACGTCAAGGTCAAGGTCATCCTTTAAGGTCAAATGTCAATTATCATTGTATGTTTCTGTCCCAAAAGTTTGGTCATTACTTTTGGGATATTAGAGATAACAACTTGATATTTGGCATGCATGTGTATCTCATGGAGTTGCACATTTTGAGTGGTGAAAGGTCAAGGTCATCCTTCAAGGTCAAAGTTCATACAAAAAAGGCGCGGTAGGAGGCATTGTTTTTCTGACAAACACAGCTTTTGTTAAATATATGTTCTAAAGTTGATATTTTCACAGTAAATGTTCTTACCTTGAAAAGGTTATTTCAATATTATTTTTTGAAAATAAAGTAATGTAGTTCAAGCAATGATTTCTTCTTTTCTTTACGTATTTCATTATACACATAGTATAATAATATTTTTACTTTAAATACCTTGGCATTAATATCATTCATATGTAAAACGGAATACTAAACATTAATTTAAACTTAAATGGAC
Organism: Dreissena rostriformis; assembly: GCA_007657795.1. Classification (NCBI taxonomy): domain Eukaryota; kingdom Metazoa; phylum Mollusca; class Bivalvia; order Myida; family Dreissenidae; genus Dreissena; species Dreissena rostriformis. The sequence continues at coordinate 4,641 of VMBQ01008455.1, forward strand.
ATATTATTAGTCGTATATTTAAACTTAAATTGACAGATAAGTCGTAGTTGTTTGCACTATTTCCATTGAAGGTGAAAGTGGACGACTTTTTAAAACGTTTATCTAAGGTGAACAGTTCGGCTTTCGAAGGGGAAAAGCTGATCACATTCAATGTGCTACAGAACATCCTAGAAACCGTGCGAGATGGATATGAGTGGAAAGAGTATGAGCATTTCATGATCAGTATTCTGTTACTTAAGTAAAGACATATGGTATGCAGTAGTGCTGATTTCATGAATGATACATGCATATATGACATGTAGGATAATGTTTACAGGATAATTTTTGAGTTTTTATTTTTTTAATTAAAGTGTATTGCATGCATGTATAAATCTAAATTTAATACATATGGCACTTTGTTTAATAAAATCGTGATTCGACGCGCTTTGAAATAACTATTTCATTACACGGACGTAATATTTAGGTAAGCTTTCACAATCGTTTCAGTTCTTAAGTTTTTAAATGGTTTTACAAAACATTTAAATGTAAATATTTTATAACTGTGTGCAGAACATGTATACCAAGCTAATACAGCACAACCCGGTTTTGAACAAATTGTTTGTTTATGACAGCTATGAGCCGTTGAACCCAATTAACTACTCGGAGCTGTGGTTTGGCAGTCTCGACGCGTTTGTCTCAATGCATACTTTTGACACCGAAGGCGACTTTGCGAACTACGTTCGAAGAATTGAAGGAGGGCCCCAACAGGTATTGTAAAATACGAGTTTGATGTTTTTATTTGCTTGCGCTTTACAATACGTTTGCAGTAAAATAAATCAACTATATGAAGAAATATGTGGTTTTATTTCAGTTGGAGGAAATGATGAACTTGAGTCGCAGAGCCATTGCCAAAGGTTACACAAGCCATAACGTCTCAGTTGTGAGTAACACACGTATGCAGTTGACCTCGTTGAAATGCACCAATTGTCATTTGAAATCCCATGATGGGGCTCAATTTTATTGGTTAAACAATTGTTTTCTGTTACAATAACAAATAGCGCGTTGTTTGATTGACATCGCATTTTGCATTATGTGTCATTTAAAACATTCCATGTCATTAGAAAAATGCATAATCATTGTGCAGATGTTTTAATATGAAATTCATGTTTTTTTTTACCCTACGCATTTTCCCGCTAGGAAATACAGTAAAAACTTATTTAAAAATGTAACATTCTATACACATTTAATAGTCCCGTGTTCCTGGAAACATAGACGACATGGTTAAACCAGCAAACGAATCGGCACTGTATTCACCATTTAAAGACTATGCCGTTGCTATTCTGGGAAACAATGCGTAAGTACACAGTATCAGGTTTAATAAAGTTATACTTAATAATCTTTTGGTATAGGCTTAGATCTCCCCAGTCGTGTTCTTTTTAATTAAGTTTGATCCATAATAGTTTATACAACTTCAAAGCATAAAATGCATAACCAAAATGGTTGTATATTTAATTTATTTAATCATATAAAATTTGAATTAACTTTAAAGTCAAGTTTTTTTTGCTCTTAATAACTGTTATATATGGCCACTAGTGTGATAATTGGAAGTATATAAAGTTTGCGCACATAATTTATTTATACAATATCTGTCGGTTCTGTCTTTAGAGCGGCGATGGATAAACGGCTTCAGAATGCCATTAGTGCATTCAATGCTAAACTCCTAAAGGTCAAGGAGTTTTTAATCAACGTAAGTGTGTGCGTCATCAGTTATAATGTTAATTTGTAAATAGGTACATTATGTTCAATATTATTGGTTATGGAACATATTAAATTGGTATTTGTGACATGTTGATTTAGAATGCGAACAGTCTATTTATTATATGACGATAACAATGTATATAACGTCCTTGTCGACATAATTACCTTGACGCTATAAAACATTAACATTTTTATTTTAAATGTTGATTTAGATAAAACAGTTCCCGACAGCTATGGTCCATATTTTCATAAAGGCTCTTTTTTCTCTCAATAACTAATAATATAAATATATATTTTCCCAAGCATGTCTGTAAATATATTATATATCTGGTTTGTGAATATATAGTACATATATGTTTTTAAGAAGAATAGTTAGAATTTATTATTTTTGGCTTATAACCTTAAAGGAATACATGCCCAAAACGCGCCCAGGTCTCGGGATAGGAAGTCTTCCGCGAGGAAGAGAACACTACCAAGCCTGTCTGATGTTCCATACTTCCACAAATATGACGGCATAGGAGGTCTATGACAAAGGTGTAGAGGAGGTGGACCGTATCGAGAAGCTTATTAGACAGGTACCTGGTTTAGGGCAATGCGGATGACGATATATGACCTGTTTGTGATTTCCGCAGATTGGCTTGTACTTGAAATTGGTGCAAGCCTTTTTTAAATTTAGTATCTGCTGTCGATCAGTAGCGGGTACCGAATCTATTATTAATCGAATTCAACGCAGGAGATTTAGGTGTTTTATAAACCAGTAGACAAACACTGATTGCCTTATTTATGTTTGTCTCAGTTTGTGTGTCCTATTATTTGATGTACAGAAATTAAAAAATACATAGTGTGCGAGTAAAACCATTGAAATAAAATTCCGTTTCTGGCCAGTTCAATTTAACATGCTTGAGATGGTCACAGAATACATTTTAATGTTGCCGTTAGAATCCTTATATTCCTTAAAACAATCTTAAGACCGTGGCTTTTATAAGTTGATACACACATTAGGAAAACACGTTTCAATCCCTACACAATTCTTGTGTACAACAACCTAAGACTGTGTCATTATCAATTGGAAAAAATAATATTACATTGCTCTTCATCTAACACAAATGCGATACCGATTTCCCCGAAGCGAAAGTTGGTAGCCACAAACGATATCAAACACGAGCAATCAAATTATTTTGGGATAGGTTTCTTGAAGTAAATAAGATATCAGTGTCATGGGAATATTCTCAGTAGATGAGTGCATTGAACTTCTCACACAAAATAAGATCCGTTTCGTTAATTCATAACTGATAAAAGCATTTAGTTTTATATTTAGATGTTGTGTATTTTTATGCCCGGTAGGGTGGCATATATTGATCACACTGTCCGTCTGTCTGTCAGTCCGTCTGTCTGTCTGTCTGTCCTTCTGAAATTCCGTCACACTTGCGTTTAGGTTTCGAAAAATGGTCTTAACTTTTGCAATATTGATCATAGCAACTTGACATTTGGCAGGCATGTGTATCTCATGGAGCTGCACATTTTGAGTGGTGAGAGGTCAAGGTCAAGGTCATCCTTCAAGGTCAAGGTGAAAATAAAAAAAAATAAAGCGGCGCAGTAGGGGGCATTGTGTTTCTGACAAACACATCTCTTGTTTAATATTAACGAGAACTATAAAACAAGATAGGTGGAGAAATATTACGTGTTTAAGTTCCAAATTTAGGTCTGAAGTTGCACTTGTAACATTTATCATGATAGCTTGATCTGTTACCTGCGCTCCTCACCATATTTTATTTCGTAAACAGAATACTATTTAATAGACACATAATGTAGCAGATCGACGGAATTGTTTTGTTTTTGTTCCAGAAAATGATCAACGTCGGTTTTCCCAATACAACAACAATATCAGAGATGTATGCCAATTTGTCAAGTGATCCGAGGTTTCTCTTCAATGATCCGGTGAGTTATTGACATTTTTATCAAAATGTTTCTTATTGAAAGTATTCTGATTATTGTCTTATGTTATTAAGTCTCAAATTATATGGACTACATGGTACACAAATGAACTTGTTTCTGGTAAATTGAATGTGTTAAAAAATGGTGCAGTAAATGCTTTTTGTACGAAAATCATACAATCATGTATAAAATTAGATATTTATATATTTATTAACACAATGCATCAATTAACTATGTAAACACAATATGTTTGATACAAATATCACATCGTCACACCCGTGTTAACACAATAACACATTATCTTTTCATGTTTGTGTAGTGTTGTAATGGGATGTTATAGTTGTGTTTTTAGCAATTTTCCTTTGTTTGTCTCGTTAAATGAGGACAAAACTTAAATATGCGAACAAAATGAGATAAATACCATTCCAACTAAGCTTCGAACACTGATGATTGTCCCCTACCGGTTCACCGGAGGGGACTTATGGTTTGCGGTCTGTCCGTCAGTCTGTCTGTCACACTTTTCTGGATCCTGCGATAACTTTAAAAGTTCTTCTTTTTTTTTCACTTAACTTAAAACATGGACAGATGGCAATATGGAGATTATGCACGTCATTTCATTTTGTTCCTATGTCAAAAATTATGGTTGCTATGGCAACAAATATATAAAAATATTTAAAAAATATTTTAAAAAAATCTAACAATTGTGGAGCCGGTAGGGGACATATATTGCTTGGCAATAATCTTGTTTTATTTGTTCGGTAAAATAACCATAACCACTCGCCAAATCTCCTTGTTAAAATTGTTATAGCTAAATAAACTTATATAAATATGTGTTCAGCACTAACCTAGGTTATTCAGTTAATGCAATGAGAAACAAACAAATGATTAACGGATACGAATTACAATCCTGATTGAACTACGTATATTTGTATTTTAGGCAGATGCCCTAGCGCATCTCAACGCAATTATTTTCGAACGAATAAAGCCATTGATGCCGAAATACTTCCGTCATCTCCCAGACTTGCCGCTAGAGTAAGGGTCTTTCATTATTTTTAGTATGCCCCCCTTCAAAGGAGGGGGTATATTGTTTTGCTGAATGTCGGTCGGTCGGTCTGTCGGTCGGTCTATCTGTCTGTGTGTCTTTCGGTAGACCAGTTCGTTTCCGATCAATAACTTGTACACCGATTGACCGATTGGCTTGATACTGTTCATGTGCATTTGCGTTGGGCAGTAGATGACCTCTATTGAAATTGGGGGTCACTTGGTCAAAGGTCAAGGTCACTGTCAAAATAAGCGTGAAAATCGTTTTCGATCAATAACTTGTCAACAAATTGACCAATTGGCTTGATAATTCGCAAGTGCATTGGCCTTGGACAGAAGATTACCCTTATTAAAATTGGAATCACTATATTAAAGGTCAAGGTCACTATCACAATAAGTGTGAAACTCGTTTCCGATCAATAACTCGACAAGCAATTGACCGATTGGCTTGATACTGCACATGTGCATTGGCCTTGGACAGTAGATGACCCCTTAATAAAATGGGGTCAATAGGTCAAAGGTCAAGGTCACTGTTACAATAAATGTGAAAATCAAGGCTTTGTTTAGGGAACATATGTCTCCGACCGCGGAAATCTTGTTATACCTGCTTATCAAACAAAATAGACCACCCACGACACTATTTGGAACATCATACATCATAACGCAGTCTGTTCAATTACTCCCAGTTCCTTTAATGGCATATTCAACAACCATAACAAGTACATCCGTCTATTCGACATGTACATAGGGTTTGTAATTTAAAATTAATAAAACATTTCGCCATTTCAAACTTAAACATAAGCGTGTAAAATACATAACGGACAATGCATTTAAATGACAAATGCGCGTACACCAAACTACTAAGTACGATAATGCTTTAACCTAAACAAGCTCATTTATAGTATCAAGTACTGTATTTTTTGAAAGGTCGAATTCGATGACTTGTAATTTGTTAGAATATTTATATTAGAGCGTATCAAAAATGAAAGCATTTAAAAATCATTAAAGCTTTATAGAACTAAACACTGTAACATAACTCATATGGGGCACGGAAATTGAAATATGTGTACTTCATCTCTATACTGACAACACTAATGGAGGTCCATGTAATAGCGCATCATATTATAAATCGTAATATTGAACACATATTTATTGTAAATGGCTACTTTGCTTGGCAGCAATTTTTTTAAATTTTAACTTGATGAATTGGGGTTGATTTATATTAAAGGTATTATAATCGGGGATTTTCAAGCGCTTTCGTGGAACACAATTAAACTAGTCTTACTGTGCATGGTTCGAGCCTATATGTATTCTTACTATGCAGGGGTCGAGTCTGTACCTATTCGTACTATGCAGGGTTCGAGCCTATACCTATTCTTACTGTGCAGGTTTCGAGCCTATACCTATACCTATTCTTACTGTGCAGGGTTCGAGCCTATTTCTATTCTTACTGTGCATGGTTCGAGCCTATACCTACAGTACAGGCACCGCGTACTTAAACAAACGCCACTCGCCGCGGTGTTCATCTCACTGTGTTCGCCTACCAAAATGAACCCCGCGATGGGTGTTCGGATCAAATGTCGCGGGGGCCGTTTGCCATAATGCGGACACCGCGAATCACCGCGGACCCATTTTATGTACCGCGGTGTTCATCGTGTTTGATAAAAATAAAATAATAGAAAATAAACGTATTGTATTGATCCCTTTCATTAAAAAGTGATAATGAATAAATTAAGCATATTTTTCTTTTCGGGGCAAGTCGGTACCAATTTGCAGAAAGAATTTACCGAGCGTTTGAATGCTATAGGTGTCATTTGGTGTCTTTAATAAATTAACAAACGATTACGAACAATCACAATAGATTACCGCATACATGCTAAAATTCCCGTCTCTATCCATTACCCGATAATCCCGTATATTTCTGATTTCCATTTTGAAATGCAAATTCTGGTAAATATTGACTATAAAAGTGTGATAGAAATGCAAAAATCACAAACGTTCGCCATATCTCTAAACTATCAAATGAATTTCGGCATATGGTTCTATTTAAAGATTTGATGAAATAAGCGCCCAATCAGGACAGGTATATTCCAAGAATCGTAAATCACCTGACGCCTAGTGCGCGCATTGTGTACAGTTCATGTTCTGTTAGCCACACATAAATACATGTATATGCCCATGACATTTTCATGGTTCTCATAAAAAGCGCGCGAAAATTGGCGTGGGTTTATTTATTTTTTAAACAAAAACTTCGTAGCGCAGACAACATTGGCATCTTTAAATTTAGATTAAAAGTTTCGTAGTGAATTTCTACTCAAGTATACCGGGGTAGCTCGCGAATGATTCGGAGTAGACATTTCATCCGAATAAAATAAAAATCAAATACGCTGTAACACGCTATATTTAGATTTCATGCAACATGTACATGTACAAGTCATTTTCTGGAAATCGGGAGAAATGAAACCCAATTTTGTGCAAACAAAAAGGGCAATTGTATTGATTAACACCATAAGAGTTAATAGTATTGATCATCTAAACGCTTTATTTAC
>VMBQ01008455.1:12557-36647 GCA_007657795.1 Dreissena rostriformis
AACCGGCTTTCCGTATTTTTATTTCCATTCACATGATGAGGCAATTTATGACGTTTCTCGTGTGACGTCATTTCTCTGACGAAACATACCAGTATAAGCAAGTCTATCTGCATTTTAGGGACAACAATATGGAGGTGGTAGTGTTTAATAGTAACAAATAATATAATTTTTTTAGCATTGAACGAATCCAAAAGGCAAAACGTATTTCGGATTGTGTGTGTGTCATGCATAATTGTTAACTTCGATAGGAATAAAACAACTCGCTCCGACAGGATTACGAATTCGTAAATTGTGTTTTGGGTCAGAATGGTTAGCATGTGATACAAACGCTATCAACAAAAAGTGTGGTTTAAAATACATTTCGATAAATGGATGGATGAACAGAAAATGGATAATAAACGTGCATATCATTGTAACTTAGTTGTTATTAGGCTAGCATTGGATTAAAGTTGTCATTGAGGTAAATAAAATTGATTTTTTGTTTTGCTGTTGCATATTTGTTTTATATTTCTAACAATAACAATATCACTTGCTTTTGCATTTTTTTTTAAATTTCTTACAATAAAAATAAATAAAATATCACGTTCTCGATTCGTTTTTTTTATTTCCTTTCATATTTTCAATAGGAAAGTATTAAAAGGAGACATACAATCTAAATATCGCCTGTGTGAATCGATTATTGTACATTCGGATACTTTTTCTCGGTAACGGCTTTATCGTTATAAAACAATTACTTAGTGCACATGTACTCAACTGTCCAATATGGAAAAAATACAGACTTTTTGAATCCAATATCGGAATATATTAGACGGTTACGTGGTACATATGAAGAATGCCCATTGGATGAATTTATTGGATATAGAATAAGAACAAATATTACAATAGTACTATAAATAGTAACAAAATGACGTCGTGAGCGGGCCGTTATTCGTATCAAGCGGGCTGATATAAATTATATTGGCCCGCTCAAGTGGGCCGATTTTTTATATCAAAAAAGAATCGGATCGCGCGACGTCAACTGAACAAAATGGCGTCCACATTCAGTCTTATCCAACGGTGATTAATAAAATTAAAACACAAATCAACGAAATAATAAAAAATAATAATAATTAAACGTAGAACACTGGAATAATGAAAAAATATCGACAGCAATTGAAACTGTTCTGAAGATTAGATTGATGACATTATTCGAGCTTAAAATTTAACAGAAGTCATCCAACATCAAAATTTAGTAAACGACACGCTTACCTCAATCGCAACTTTAATCCAATGCTCAAAGTTTCCAATTATACATTACAAACACACAATCCGAAATACGTTTTGGATTCGCTCGATGCTTTTTTAAATAAATGTTAAATTGTTAAATAAACCACAACGTCCGAATTGTTGTCACAAAAATCCAGCTAAAAGCGGTGTGTTTCGTCACATAAATGACGTCACACGAGATACGTCATACATTTCGTAATCAGTTGAATGAAAATAAAAGTACGGAAAGCTGGTTCAGTAATACATTTTAGTGAAGGAACAAAATAAAATGATATGTAATATAAACGATAACACACGGCAGATCTGGGCCGGCCGTCTATAATCGGAGCTAACCGCATAATGGCCCTCGGGCAAAAGGCCCGTGGGCCTTTATGTCGGCAGGCGGGCCGATTATAGACGTCCGGCCCAGCTCAGCTGTGTGTTGTTGTCTAAATAACACGCAATCCTACAGATACAGCTTTCATTCATATTTTCCTTAACTGTCATTTATGTTATAACATATAAAATGCAACACTGTTTTATTTGGTACAGTTAGTTCAATTGTGATGCATAGTTAAATGTGTGTTTTATTTTGATGCGACGGTCTGTTTTCATGTATTTTCCGTTATATTATCATACTGTTGGCCTTATCCTGTTTTCCTGTACAGGAAAGTTATAGCCTTCTCGCCGACATCCCGCCATTCATGAAGAACGTCGAGTTGACTTCCTCCTTCAATGCACCATACTACTTTCAGTTCTTCAACGCGTGGTCAGAGGTGAGCTAATAAGTGTGCCTCAAGATTAAAGACTCTTGTAAATGGAGATAGGTAATATTATCTTAAAATCTTACCGTCAATTAAATGTATGTTTATTACAAACTAGATGTGTGTACAAATTTACTTTGCATATATTCCTTATTGAATTGAACATAATTAAAACGTGAATAGTACGGAATACACATTGCAAAAATAAAACTATTGCTTCTTAAAAACCAGGATTATAAAAGTCTATATCTAAAGTTGTTGAACATAATTTTAATGGTTCGATGGTTGACATCTCCATTGATTAAAATAATGGTGTTGTTTTTTCAGGGATGGGGTCTGTATGCCGAGTTTCTCGGAGAAGAAATGGGCATCTACCATGACGATTACGAAATGTCAGTAACTACTGAAGTACCAAATCATATAATAGTCAAATGGTAGAACTTTTGCTTAAACATCCAGGTACAAGGATAAATCTCAAAGGTTTATTTTCAAATGTTAGTATATGAATAATCCATTAGAAAATGAAACCACTAACAATATCATGGTCGGTTGTTATACCTATTGCTAAAACTAAAAGGTACATTGATATATTTTATAGGATAGTTCCCACATTATCAAATGAGAATATCCCTTAAGAAAATAGAACAAAAAAAACTCACACAAAAAGAAGTTACGCATATGATGCATACACGTAGTATTGTGCAGAGTTACTCTTTAACACATGCAAACACTTTTGTAAATTATATTACCATGAACATGGACGAATGCTTCCAGGCTTGGTCGTTATAGCGATGAGATGTTCCGAGCAGTTAGATTAGTGGTAGATACAGGCATCCACGAATACAAGTAAGTGACTCTCTTTATAAGCAACTTGTATTGCGTACTTCAGTTTGGCATCTTAATACTAGTGTTATATTTCAAGAACAATGTTTTTCTTCTGGTTGCTCCGTGTATGATTGATCTTATACGATTGCTTTTTTTAATCATCATAATGAACTTCGGCGTTGGAATTGTTATACTTTGCAATAATGTTTGGTAATTATTTTTCTCCAGCTGGACGAGGGACCGTGCTATCGAGTACATGCAGAATTACACGAATGTGCAGCTCGAGGCAGCGGCAAACGAGATCGACCGCTACGCCACCTGGCCCGGGCAGGCCGTCGGCTACAAAATCGGAGAAATTAAGTTCAAGGATCTCAGGAAAAAGGCTTCCGACGCTTTAGGTACATCAACCATGCCACCGACTTCTAAAAGTTACCGTTTCTAAGCATGTCAAATTCCTCTCACAAAAAAAAACACAATAAAAAGCATTCGGACAGTTTACGCAAACAAACCATACCGGCGAATAATTGCCAATGTAAGAGGCGTAGACTATTTGATACAATCCAGCCGAGACAAAGGCTGCGGTCAGTTTAGGTATCCCAAACCATGTAAAAGGGCTTATCAGAGCTTTAGACAATTTGGTTAACAAGTCTTCATGAAAGTGTGCGGACAGTTTTAGTAAAACCAACCAGGTAAACGAGTTTTTTTGACAGAAAGAAAAACATTAAAAACTGATGTACGATATTTCATGCTCTAGAAAAGAACGCGTTAAATTTGCATATGTGACAACACAATTGAAAAGACTATTGCGTTACTGTTTTATTGTTGTGTGAATAAATTATATATTTTCAGACATTGTTTAAACTGGTGTTTTTTTTTTAGTTTGATACACACTTTTGAGTGGTTATTAATGGTGCATAAACAACGCGAGCCTTTTCAGTTTGCATTGAAATATACGTATGATAAATATTGCAATTTCAGGAAGCAAGTTCAAGCTAGCTGACTTCCACTATACAGTCCTGCGCTACGGTTCGATGCCTATGTCGGTGCTGGAGTACGTGGTGGATCAGTGGATCGCCGAACAGAAAGCCGACAGCGGCCATGGCGGTGTTAGCCATGGGCCTGTGTGGTCGTCCAATGTATTCAGTGTAATATTGGCCGCCATATGTGCACTAATTCAACATTAACTGTAAATGAAAATGTGCATTTATGACACAACTCTATGTTTGTTGGTAGGATACAACACAAGTCATATATTTAACCAGAATGAATACACGAACATATCTGTAGAGACGGCCGTATAATAGTGCCTGTAGTAAAGAAATTTGACAATAATGAATATATATATAAAGTGACTTCCATTATTTGCAAACATTCTTACTAGTAATATACATATAAAAAACAACAATTTAAATTGCGATAAATATAACTGATAACTTTATAATACATTGATATAGTCATACTTATTGCCAATTTATAGAATATATAACATTTCTTTTTTTACTGTTTAAATAGACCAACAACTGTGTACGTCAAAGAAAACAACATTCTTACAGAATAAAGAGTCGACAATCAAGAATAAAAACGATTCATGATCATGGTGTTTGTTTTGGTTTATAAACCATCATCATTGTACGATCTTATATATATACCATGCAACAAATATGACTGGAACTCGCTTTTAAGAGTATAAAATCTTTAAAATCAGTACTTAGCTCTTGCTTGACTATAATCGCCAAAGCCAATTACATTGTTAAAATATCTAAATAAGCCTTAACATAAAAGTATACACAGTTACACGCACAGTTATATTGTTAAATTATTATGAAGTTCAATTGATTGTCATCGTTATAATTCCATTTTAGATGTTACGGCTGTGAATCGACCAGTTACAATAATACTTGCTACAATTTCGATTACACTATTTATTGACGCATATGACATGTATTTCAGACAATACATGCTTGCATTGATGATAATGAGATACAAATAAAACCATAATCCTATGAATGCTCCGATTTATTTTGTTTACTTTTTAAAGTGTAACTTTTGAATGTTTACCATATCACCGATTCGCGATTCCGGCCGTTTATACCTCTTAATATAAACGTTTATATGTCTGGACCAAACTAGTATTCACCAAATATGTGTATCTGCGTATGGGATTTTATGTTTCTCCATTCTCTTTTAGTTAAGGCGCTTATGCTCTAACGATCAATTTTTTTTTTAAATCAAAATGTGCGTAAATGTTATCTTGTCTTTTTCGTTTGATATTTCAGTTTGAACAATATGTTTACATGTCAAAAGTAAACGTTTGGCGTAATGCTTGATTGATCACTGATAATGTTAAATATCTTTACTTCCTGATAAATTACATTTATCGTAAAACAGGTCCTTTTGAAGATATAAATGCATGTTTCGACTATCGGTAGTTTGAAATAACATTTTAAACAGAGGTGGTTTTGTGACCGCGAGATAGTTCCTTTACCTCGTTTTGCGGCGATAAAACAGAGAACAGTGTTTTTTGCGTAACGTACAAAATATGACAGTGTACATAGGTGAAGCAACAGTCTGTTTCTTTTCTTACAAAGTATAAAAACAACAATATGCATGCCTTTAATATGGTAAGATATTCGCAATTACCATTCATGTTGACCCTCCAATTGAGGCTCAAAAATATATACGCACATTAATTAACCACATCTCATGCTCACAAACGTGTAAAAGACGTGCGAATCTCCAACAAGAAACTTTTGACAACGCAGTCTAGGGGAAGAAATAAAGAGAAACAGCTGGGTTCTGTGACCTACTCCTTTTAGCCTCCGCCTTCCGAACTTGCTATGTAGCCTTATAAATGAGGCGTTTATAATGTAGGGATACGTTTGATATTGGCTAACTTGATATCACCAATAATAGAAGATTAAGTTTTGCAAAGGGTCTAACTTGTTTTTCTAGTCCTCTGGGTTTGTGAACGTTAAAAAATGAAAATCTGTCTAACATTAGTTATTTTTTGCAAACATTGACTAGCAAGTAAATGGATTTATGCTTGGACAGGTTATTTACATGTGTTGTACAAAGAATGTCCCTAGAGTTATGATATTTATTACAAAATGTTACTGTAATGGTTCAACGTTTCAACCTGCTTCTTTTGAGAAGCATTTTGTCGTGTCCCTTAAACAATTGCGATTCTCGACTTTCAATTAAAAGAAACTCGGGTTATAACCAATCTTAATTTTACACATAATTATGTCCTACTCTGTGCTTATGAAAACTTTGATACATTGATGTAAATACATGTAGTATGAGTACTTCTTGTGGATGATGGTATTTGGTTTTTGCTTATGATTTAGAAAGTACAGGTTCTTATATAGTTCGCCGCTGTTATCAATTCGCTTTACACTCCAATCTGGCATCCAAATGGTGATTAATATTTGGTTACTTTAATCAAGACAACAGAGTTAATAAATAGCACTGATTCATATTGATATGACGATACCTTAAATATTTGATCATTTGTGGTTTGGTGATCCACTAAGTGTACATAATAGCACATGGGGAATCAATCTATCATACTGTACATGCGCAAATGTGAGGCGCGTATTGTGTTCATGATAAATCGAGTTATCGTGTTATGTCCATACACGTTTATTGTTATCAAACATACACCTGCATTGTTATCAAACGCTTTTTATGTTTAAATTTCAAGTAAGAATTCTTTTAATTTAACGCTTAAGTGTATGCTGAATATTATAAATCAATTAATAATAAGAAATACTAAGGACAATTTAATGACACAATATTAAAAACTACCTACTACCTAGTATAAAGGTAGAATAAACAATAGTCGACATTAACTTAAAGTAGAATAAGCTTAAAATAGAAAAACACGGTTCTTGATCAACGATTGAAAAATTACTTCAAAATGAACTCCGTATAATGAAAGGTTGTTGTTTTTGTTTTGAACTAAATGGAAGTTGCTTTTTAAAACGGATTACACGACAAAATATATTTTAAACAGTTTGAAGTTATAAAATTGCGGATAGAGGCACTTTCACGGTCATTTTAATACAATTAAGGCCTTGCAAATCGCTTAATAATTATACAATACTTAATAGTTTAAATGAACCCAAAAATGGCTGCAAATGCATATTTATCCTGATTTGTGTGATTTTGGGGACGTTCATTTCACTATTTTACAAACTATTGTTCAAAAACCTTCCAAATCTGACGGGTTTAGGCACTGCATCAGTATATCTCTTAAGAAGGGCTTTCATTTGAATGTTCTTGTGTACCATCTGACTCTTGGAATTTCAGATTACATGTTTTAACCCTTAACCAAAACAATTAACTTTTGTTTTTGTCTTATCAACAAAAATAGATATCAGCGTCAAACTTTATAAGTAGACATCAAACATTGTTATGAAGTGAAGTTTATTCAGGGCATATCTGGACTACTATCAGAAGGATAAACTAAAAACTTTATACGCAGATAGGTCTCATATATGGAAAGGGAAGTGCAATAACTATTGCGTCCTTTCTTTGAGAGTTGTTGCCATTATTGTTTGTTTTATTTAATGTTTGGGAATTACTTTTATATGAGAAAGCAAAATGAATCACCATTTGTCGATGTATCATATTGAAGTGGAATGCTGCAACTAAGAACTAAAAATATTGCGTCCCTATTCGTAGTTCGTTCTGTGGTAATAGTTACATTACATTTTTTTTTAAATGTCATCACATATGCATTGTTCACTGTTAAGACCTGTATAAGTTTAAATAGCCAATGTTGACAATATGTGTTGTATCGATTCTATATTCCAATTTTATATCACCAATACATTAAAATAAACACAATATATATTTAGCCAAAATTAAATTGAACGCTGTAAATAGGTAAAATAAATCGCCACTTTAAATACGTTGGAGCCGATGCGTATTTATAATAACAATAATATTAATATATAATATAAATTGCGTTGACATATTTCATATCCAAATTTGCATCATTATTGGATAAGAAGTAGAATAAACTTCATTCTTGTGATTTAAAATGCAAAATTATGATTGTAGACTATAGACTATATTGATATTTATAAAATACAATAATTCTACAAACATTTGGCGGAGCTTAAATTCCGTGTTATACGGTAACCTATATATTAAGGGAATTCAACATAGAATCGTTGGAGCAAAATACGCCGATCCGTCCATGAGGAGACGCGCACAAAACATTGTGAGGACAAAATATTTAATCACGGACAAAAAGACAAAGGCCATAATTTGAACGATATGTAAACAATATTTATTTTAATAAGAAGACAATCACAACCGTTTCTTAAAAGAAGCGTAATGATATCAACTCAGAGAAAACCGAGTTAGTTGATAGAAAAATGACAATTTTCTACAAAGCACATGCAATATAAAGTTTACTGATAATGTCTTTTGAGCACATAGCATTATTTTTTTGCAATTATGACCCACCTCTTTTCAGAAAGAAAAATCTGAATAATTATTGATTATGTTTATGGCACATGGTCTTACTTGTCCGTTAGTAAAGGAAGTAAGTACGTACATGTGTATCATAGCAAAATGGTCCCAGATAAATCTGCGCATACATCTATAAGCTGTCCTGTGTTGTGTTCCATAGGATTAACATTCACCAATCTACTTGGCAGGCTAGACAGAAAGTCAGACTGATACCCCAAATTTAAGAATCCATCAGTGCCATTCAAGCCCTTAAAATGTAAGTCATTATTTGCAACAAACACTTTGCACACAAAACACGTATGTACACAATTACAAACAATACATGAGAGTGGTAATCAGTAATATGTGATTTGAGCAATTTTATTTGTACGGTTTCAGATGGCATAACATAAATATATTTTTCTCTTCTTACCGACAGCGTTTCTTGCCAACAGGCTTTACATCAATTACTAAACAGTAAACATGGATACATTCTCTAAAATACCACTTTAACAAATACACACCATCATGCATCAGTCATATAAGCTGTATTAAAATGGTGTAGTATTAAGATATAACATGTGAAGTGCGGCATGTAAATAGTTTATCGAGCTTTAAATGACACGCAAGGCGCCTTCTTGGATACTTAACTGCTTCGTTCTGATAAAAGCAAACATGAACTGTATTATAAGAATTGTGTGGTAAAATACCGATCATCATATCCATTTCATGTTTAAGATATATACCTTGTTGTTTTGTTTTAAGTTAAGTACTTTTTACCGGCTTCTGGCATAGTATTATTTCAAATTAAAACTATAGTGCGTCTTTCAACAAATCTGATTCATAAATAACATGTCTGTTACCTATATTACACACGTTTACTGTAAGCAAAGAAATCAAGACTTGGCTGCTATTGAAGCATACAATCTGGGTAGACTTAAACACGAGCAGCAGACGCCTGCACCTGTATGATAGTTAAGTGAACCCCGCTAACTTTCGTTGTGGCTCGCAATGTTTTGCAATGCTTTACATACCATGGTGTTTCCAAATTATTATTTCGAAAAACATTAGTGCACATAAAATATATTGAACACGCCTATTATTGTTTAAATATCAATCCATAAAATGACTCCTTTCTAGTTAATCGAAATATTGGCATCATGTTGAATTTCACAAACAAAAGTTTATATATATATATATATAGTTTTATACTCACCAATGTATTGGGACGTATGAAAGTCTCACACCCGAACAGTTGGGTCCATGAGGTATTTAGTGGGCCGTATCTTAGTATTGGGACAAGACCCAATATAAATGAGATCCCCAACACAATCGTTTGTTTGATATTTATCTGTATGGTTCAATACGTGAGTACAGTTTACCTTCTTAAACATATTTATTGGGTCTCAGTTTCCCTGTCCGGTCGTGAAATATATCCACACCGTGTTTCGTGTATATTTTGTATATTCCCGCTACACTTTGCGCATGCTCAACAGGTGGCAGGTGCTCGCATTTTCTGATGACGTAAACATACATGGCGGACACTGTAAACATGTTGTCAAAAAAAACTGTTGTTATGGATTAGATAGCGCGAGTTGCAGAAAATAAATATGCTCCATTAACTAGTGGAATATTGGTTTCTTTCAACAAGGTAAGTTATACAATGCTTTATTGTTTGTTTGTTGCTAATTTTAATGCAAAACATTAACAACGCGAATCAACATAGATCGAGGATAATACAAGCCTATGATTTCTGAGAAAAGAAGAATGGAGGTTTCAGATATAATTAATATAGGTTTACACGTACTAGAGATTGTGTTATAAATTTCAATATTAGTTTTGTGTATTATGTCCCCTACCGGCTACCGGTTTCTCCGGAGGGGTATTATGGTTTGCGCTCTGTCAGTCAGTCTGTCACACTTTTCTAGATCCTGCGATAACTTTAAAAGTTCTTCATATTTTTTCATGAAACTTGAAACATGGGCAGATGGCAATATGGATATTATGCACGTCATTTCATTTTGTTCCTACGTCAAGAATTTGGGTTGCTAGCCTATGGCAACAAATAGACTAGAAATATTCATGAAAATGGTCGAGTTTAACCGGTAGGGAACCATATTGCTTGGCAATAGTCTTGTTTTGTATAATAAAAAAAACATGAAGTTGCTGAGACTGGGATCGTTTTTATGGGTACCATTGGCTGTATGGCACGCCAGTTTTTGAAAAGGCAAGTATGAAATAAATTCAGAAAATCCACGAACAGAGGGTGCATAGTAAATAAGGACAGCCGAACGAATCCGAAGTCTGTAGTCTATAAATATACGGCTCGTCCAATATGACATTTTAAGCTGTGTACTCATCCAAATATATTTCATTTTGTACAGTGAAATGTCTAATAACCTATAACTAGTAAAAACTATTATTATATTAAATATATTCTCGTTATTTCTTTTACTTACAAACAAAAGGTAAACAAATTATACAACGATAATTTCGCTGTAGACCTACAACTGTATCTAATGTAGCCGATGACGATGTATGAATTGTTATTCGTCATTGTTTTACAATGCGGATTCCTTCCGTTTTCTTCGCCTAGAAAATATAAAAAAAAATGTTGGGTAAAAACAGAGTTTATCGGAAACTAATAGTGAATAAATGCATTGATTATTTATGTTTGTACAATTTAAGGGCAACACTTGCCAAAAAAATGTATTTTACCGATAATATCAATTACCGGACCTCTAGCCTATCCACACATAAAAAATTATCAGTTATGTTCAACTTATGCATTTTTGTTGCGTTATAATTTGGGTTGCAAATTTGCGTACTCTGTTTGGCCAACAGATAATTTGTTTAACATTTTAATGCAAAAGGATACAAGACAATTATGGAAAACAATGTCACTGTTCTCTTTGCAAAAACAAGGGTACTGCAACATAAGACTTAACATATTTTAAGAAGCAATGACTTTCATGTAAAGTGTTTTTATTACATTTTCCCCAAAATTGTTGTTTTTTTTTTGTACGATTTTTCCCCTTTTCACCAGCTCCCAGCGTCTTCCCCTTTTCATAAAAAAACCCTGGTTATGTTAGCGAATATTCTAACAAAATATGCAAGAAACACACATTTTCATATTTTCAAGCAATTTTCATACGGCCAACTCAAGTATATCTTTAAAGAAATTATAAAAAATGCAATGGGAGGCACGACAGCATCGCGTTATAACGGGTATCGCAATACATGTATATATAACTGACTGGAGTTAATGGAGTCCAAGTGTATTTTACAAGCTTGGGATACTTACTAATGCTACAGTCACACAACACCAACTGCAACCGCTTGATGTGTGTTTTAGTAAAATTTTGCCAAATTTGATGGCGCCAGTCATGTCATGTTGAGGTGGTGAAGTTGTGTAGCCCGAGAAAGGTTAGTATGCCTATTGTCTTTTGACTAATGTAGTTGAGCTGCAATGAATGAATGAATAGGAATATAAATACTGACAGTCAAACGGAAACTTACGGACTACCCAAAGCTGTCAGACCAGTTTTCTGTTAGACCAAATAAAATTTGAACGACAAAATGAAATTTGATCAATTTTATTTCATTTTCCACATTCCAAACACCTTCCATGACTTTTTTGTCATTAAACTTTCCTTTTAATAATGTAATATTTTATTGCGTATTGAAATCGGGAACAATTCTGACCACGCGGCCAATACTTCATATCATTGGAACAGTTTTTATACTATCACGGAAAAAAGACTAAGAGTTGGAACTTCTTCAGCTTCTCTGTCAAAGACATGAGATAGCAATGGAAACTATCATAATTTTCCGCCTCAGAAATATAAAAGACAATGATATATATATGCATGCCAAAAATAAAAAAAGTAGGATTCCATTACATGTATTTACAAAAAATACCAAGCAAATATCAGGTGTTTCTCATCGGACATTTTGGACTTACGATAATGAAATCTCAATTGAACCTTCCTGAAATGACTGGTAATGGTTTGATGTCCAACGAAGTTTCGGTTTGACTGTAATGAAATAAATATGACACTGCCTCACCATGGTTAATAACTTATGTTAAAAAAATAATGGTCTAGAAACTGGTAACATTTAATTTGTAAACAATAATTTGACGTTAAAAATCCCTTGCCAACTTCTGGTACTGCACTTAATTTCTGTATCTTTCCAGATGGGGAAGAAGCGAATCAAACCTATGGAAATGTACGAGTATGCTCCAGAGTGAGATTAGTACATCAATTGGAAGAAGAAGAAGAAGAAGAAGAAGAAGAAGATCAAGCGATGGGAGTTGTTCAGACAAACAGTAATGACAGTTTTGAGGACGATCTTGAATTAACATTCATTTCAGCTTACAAAGGTAAGATTTATTTTGATGAAGTCTTGTTATCTTTAATGGTGTGAATGTTGCAAATATACATGAAGAGGAAGTAATATCAAGTTAACTCTCCATCATTTTTATTCAACATTCCACTTGTCAATCCACCCGTTATAATGTACCACCGTACATCCCGATCTTTTGAATGCAACTCTTCCTAGACCCTTGGAGTGATTGAGCACAAACTTTCACAGATGAACAACCTTAATGTGTAGATGTTCTTAAAATAAGAAATGTCGGCTTTGACCAATTTTTGCCGAGGTATAGCCCTTTGTTGTTTTTTCACTGTACAATACATAGGGCCCAGAGCTCCAGATAAGGGGCGTATCGGCGTCAAAACGAAATTATTTTGGCTCGGTTACGCCTTAATTTAAAATTCTAATCGTATCAATAAGAAATACAAAGACCAATTACGATTTAATGTCATACATTAGACGTAGCCACACCAATACATTTGTTCTGTGAACGAAATGTATTGCCGAAAAGCGAAAACTATCCCCAACGCGTTTTAGTCATAATTACTTGGATTCAAGCGTCTACATACATGGAACAATATAGATTACCCTAACGGGTAATGTGAGTCTCCCTGGCTAGTTGTCGATAGTTGGTGGTGATAACAATAAGAATAATTAATGATTTTCTATGCAGTGTGCAGCATTAGAGATTACATTTATCAGAAAAAAAGTTAGGAAAAAACTAGGTAATACATTTTTGTTCGGTAGGATCTTCAAACAGAAAACATTACTCTGCAGGGACTGTTGCGTTTTGATTAAAGTAAGAAATGTTTTTGTTTTATTCATGGTTACTTCGTTTGCTTTTTAATCTAGTAGTACCTTTAAAGTTTATATATTTCACAAATTCTTATCTGGAGCTCTGTTAATAGAATCTGGGATGGTAATGGTACAATACCATACCTCATAGGCTTAACTTTCTTATTTGCAATCCACCAGCTTCAACTAACTTGTATTATTAAAAATGAGGTGAAAATCGCAGAAACAACAGGCAGAAAATGTTAACTACTTTTTTTCCAAAACCTAGTACTAGTATTTTACTACTTTTGAAAAAAATTATCTGGAGCTCTGCATAGGGAAAATATTTTGCGAATGCAACTCCTCCTAGACCCTCCGGAGGGATTTTGCTCAAACTTTCACAGATGAACAACCTCTATGTGTAGATGTGCATAAAGGAAGGAATTTTGCAGCAACCAATTTTGGCAGAGTTTTGGCCCTTGATTGTTTTTTCACAAGATTTCACAGTTTTGACCCAATTTCAATGAAACTTGGTCAGAATGTTTGTTCACATGTTCTTCCATATGTGCATGGGAATACTGTAATTATGACTAGACTTCTATAGACTAAAACTGTATCATTTGCTTTCCTCTGTAGGATGTGGTGTATTTGCTAAAAGATCATACGTGAAGGAGACTTCATTGCTGAATACAGAGGGGAAGCAATATCATGTGAAGAAGGAGAGAAGGCTCTGAAAATCAGGCAGAGGGAGTTTCATTTTTTTCATTGGGAAAACGATGTGGTGAGTTAATTCTTTATGACATCATTTCTGATATGAATGACGAAATCTGTTTCAAAACAGGCCTTCTTCATGCTTTACCTAGAATTTCTTTAAATTGCTTTCATCAAATTTGGTCAAGACCAGGATTTGTATAAATGCACTATGTTCATGAGTTTAAAAATTGTTCGTCATAACAAGATGCATTAACAATCAAGATAAGATAGCTACATAAAGGTGGTTATTAATCTGTATAATGTTTCATTTCGCCAATCGGCGAGCATTTTGTTAGCCAGTTTTAGCAGCACGATCAGTCATTGTAAAAGAAAGTTTCTTACATAACCAATTTCGATGGCTCGAAGTGATTTTCTCAGTCCCGTGCAAAGTATTTACGCTATAATTTGTTTGTTTGGCTCGAATTGTAAAAATGGTTTGAAACGATTAGCGTGCTTGATTGAAGAACAAATAGCACACCGCAAACAGTTTATGTATACATGTTAACACGTACTGGATCAGCAGGCCTGATTGATTGACCATAAGCACTATCAATAGACGACTACTTTTGGTTTGTAGATGCAACTTTTAGTCCTCAATTAAATAATTGTTTGGCAAGTTGAATTTGTCAATTTGAGAATGGCTGCATAAAACGATGAATGATATTTTTGTTTTCGATTCCCTTTTATTTATTATTATGCTTTTGTTTTGTAAAAAAAAACATTCAAAAATAGCAAAACATGTATAGTTCTTTTTAAACTAACCTATCAAAAATAAGGTAAATCGTTGAAACAGCATGTTTTTCAAAAGGGAGGTAATTCAGGAAATCAAACATCAAAAAAGGTCGAACTTTTTTATTCGGTCCCGAGGAATTCCAGCCATCGAGATTCGACTGTATATATATTGGGTATAATTATGTATTTTTATCAAAGTATATATATATATATATTTTTTTTCGACTGTATATATATTGGGTTTTACAAGGACCCAATAATTATGTATATATATATATATATAAATATATATGGGCCGCGTCGCGACAAAACATGCCTACATGACAAATTTTGAGACTTCGATTTTTAGTCGATTTTTATAGCGATTTCATTTTGAAGTTGAATGGTAAAATCTTTATTTTTATCGGCTAAAACTAAAAAGTTATGGGCATTTTCGTGACGTCATGTAATGTCCCATTTTATGTTTGACGTTGAAGCCATTTGCGACGAATACAGAAAATAGCACGCGCTGTATTTGAATTCTGGTTTAGTTTTAACAAAATACTAACATGTTGGTTTATCAAATAGGAACATTAAATTGGTTAACTATGTTGTTTTATTCACTACGTTATCATAATAAAAAAAAATATGAAAAAGGTATATATTTCTCCCAAATGGGACCTAAAAATTCCCATATGAAGATTTAAAAAAAAATCCTTTATAAATATAATATTGGAAACACTCTCTTATTCTCAATTTTGTTACCAAAACAACAACAACACTAATTTTCCAATTGTAGTCAAAACGCTGCGATTTTTCACATTCCAAAGGGACTCGGCCCCTTCCCCAAAATGGTAAAAATAAAGACAACTCTTTCGTTAGAAAATTGGGTTGCCCTAAAAGGGGCCGTTTTTTAATGCACCAGACAAGTCGTTAACTTTCTGCTGGTGTACTTGGTGACAGCCTTTATGCCCTCGGACACAGCGCGCTTAGCGAGCTCACACGTCTGCGCCTGATCCTGGGCATCGCCCGTACGGTCGGACAGACTTATATAAATATGCCCGTCTTGCTGGACTCAAGCCGCCCGCGGGTAATACATCTGACCGAGTAGCATCACCCAAGCGTAACGCGGGGTCCTTTAAGATGCACGCAGTCTTACGTACAGCGTCACGTGATGCCCTTAGTGTCACGATTCCTGGCTCATCTGCAGAGAACTTGAAGTTCAGGTACTGCATGCAAACGAACATTTGTTTCTTTGTGTACCAAAATCACAAATTCCATACAGTGTATAGTTTGTTATAAACAAGAAGCTGATAGGACTTAAAACTGAAATTACCTTATTCCAATTAATGCCTTAATATTTTCTATAATGAACTTCTTCCAATCCCTCCAGGTCCACGTCGGGTATCGCACGGCGATGTTGGTTTCAGACGATTTATTGACCACGGACTCCAATTGATCCATACTTTCACAATCGGTTCGTCTGTAGAGCGTCTTAATGTTACCAAATCCTTCATCCACGTGGCATTTTGCATGTTTAAATTTTAACATAAAATTCATGTTTGAAATTAAGAATATTAGTTCATCATAAACAATACGCTTATGTGACACACACTCTTCACAAAGTTAAAAAATATGAACTTTATAGACTTATTTAAAATAGTAATACCTGAACACTTATCTGCATGAATGGCAAAAGACGCCGGATTACCGCCATAGTTTCCGATCGCCCAATCAATCATGTAGATGACAGCTTTCGGGCCTTTAGCATCGCAACAATCTTTAGCCATAATCTCATTTTCATCAATCATGAAATTGAGTTGGCGCGGCTCGCCATCTATCCTTAAACCACAGATATGGATCTTCCTTAAGGACAGGGAGTATAGCGGTCCCATCTGGTTTGAGTGATGAGGAAGGCCCACACTTTGGCTAAAGTCAAAGGTGTAATGATGGTAACGATCAGCGTCCGTTGTTTCCCGACTTCTCCGTATGCACTCATTTTAGAGCTCACGTTCCTGGAAAATAAAAATAAAGACAGCAATAAAACATAATTTCTCTTCCAAAAATATAGCATATGTATACTAATGTTATAACTTATTGTCATATTATTAACAATTTAAACAGAATGAAAATAATGTGATTACAGATTCGTATTAATGTAACAATTGTCAATATATAAAAAGATGAAGGATACATATGACATAAATGTGAACGGAGTAACAATGTTTCATTTAATAGATGATTACCATCTTACACGCCTTATATTGTCACCGAACGCGTCCGTCGCCTCAAGCTTTTCCTCTTCTTCCAGAACGTCCACCACGCGTTTTCTCATGTTTTCGCACGTAGCGCAAACATTATCACGGGGAGAGGCTATTCGAATGTGTGGGACGCATTTGACCATATTTCTTGAAGCAGTGACTTAAGTAACTTGATATTCCGACGAACACTGCATTGAGTAGTCTTTATACAAGTCGAACTTAGTAGTGCTCGCAGTTAAGTACGTTGGCGGTATGTTGTCCCTCCCCCGTGGTGCCGCCGGAATCGGGATACCCTCGCGCTCAGCGTAATGTTCAAGGTATTTTACTACACGCTGAACGTCGTCAAACCCTAGTGCGTGCTTTGGGCGTCGGCCTAAATTGCCGTGGGTTCTAGTCACGACGCCCTGCTGTGACATGTGAGACATCAAATTGTTGAGCGCAATTCGTCCGATGTCATAACACACTTAAAATGTTGGACGACACACTATTTTTCCACTGAATTTTAAAAAAAAACATCTACTGCGCTGTCTCTTCTTTTATCTGTTTGTGACAGCCGAGCTTCTATCATCTCGAAGAATGCTCATCAAATGTCCGATGTCATAACACACTTAAAATGTTGGACGACACACTATTTTTCCACTGAATTTAAAAGAACATCTACTTCGCTGTCTCTTCTTTCATCTGTTTGTGACAGCCGAGCTTCTATCATCTCGAAGAATGCTCATCAAATAAAGATCTTTTGCATTTTTTTTCCAGTTCACGGACATTCAAAATATGGTCATACACTTTTTCTACATTCAGTTTCTGTGCACAGTCGTGTCTGCATCCACAACCATCAGTACAGAACTCTTTAACTTGCCTCAAATCTTCATCTGCGTTCGAAGCCAAATCAATATGGTCACGCCCATCAGTATTCTCTTCATCTTCTTCTTTCTCTTTCAACCTCCTGGCGAGACACATAATCTCGAACCCGCCCTTTGATTAATGCACCGATGCCGTCTGCACTCACATCGCTTTCAACACCTATGTCTGCTGACAAATCGAGAAGAAAATGGCATGGTGACGGGGGTCTTCCCAAAATGTTGAGAGTGTACAGTCTCCAATTCCTATATTAAACAAGTTCCATTAAAGCTAAATAATATTCATGTTCGCGCAGGTCAGACAAAGGACATTCGCTTATGTAAATCAAATTAAAACAAATGGCTTCATTAATAAGCTAACTTATTAAAATGTTCACCATTTCGTTGAAAATAAATTACGTTATTGCAATTTCTTATAAGTTAACCGCACTTAAAAAATATTTAAAAAATAATCATTTTAACATAATGCACTTTGCTTATAGGTGATATTGAAGCGCTTTATTTTTTTTTATTTAATCGCATTCAATTTAGGTTACGTGATTATGATTCAATATTATTTAAATAATAAATAATTTGCATGTTACTATCTGCAATTGACAAATAATACGAGCTTATAAAAACGTTCCGGAGACGGAAATTGAATTACTGATAATCGACTTCGTAGCGCTTCAATGCATCCATTACACCACAGGCACAACTAGAACTGTGTGAAGAAAATAAGCTTTATATATAAACAATAATTACTAAATAACGACAAAGAAACGACCATTTAGAAATGTCAAAACTATAAATGATAATCATATTTTTCTCATAACAACGTACGTAAACCACTATTCGTTGCTTGTTTAACCAATATTAGTATTTATTTAACAATCTATCATAAATACAAATGTACAGAAAGAATACAGTTTTATATTGACTGTACCTCGATAAACTATAAATTATCTGCTATGTATAGACAAAATATGTTAAACGCAATGCAGAGTTTTTGAAGATACTAAATTTTAGGCTCCAATGCTCTCCACGAGGTGAACGGGTCAAACACCTATCAATATTTTTTATTTCACGCGTTTCGATAGTATAGCGTGAAATATTTGTCTTACGCGTAACGTGACTGTTTTACATTAATAAAATGATTGGTCAGTCTTGCACGAGGATCTAAAGTATACGATTATGTTGTGTAGAGTTCATTCTACCACGCGTCTTCAGTCTGTGCAGTTCGTTTTTATTTTCTTCGCTTTATACAGAGTTCGTTTTACACGTGGTCGTGCAGCCATGGCGAGTCAAGAGAAAGACATTCTTTCTCATTTAGAGGACATTATTTCAAGAAAATTTGAGAGCTTGGAAAGACGAATGAGTGAAAATCAACAGTCGTCGCAAGCCCAGTTAAATTCTATTCAAGAAAATTTGTCCAGGAACGAGAATAACACGTTTCGTAAGAAGGGTAACGAGGAACAGTACAAGATCAACAACTAAGTTTTGAACAAATTAAGAGAGGCAGAAGGATTTTTGCAAGAATCCGTCAGGTTGCAGCCCACAGAGTTTGTGGTAACCGCGAATAAGAAAATTGCAGAAGGTATGGAAATTATATTGCATAGACAGCAGCTCATAAAATTGGGAGATTCAGCAGATAGCGGATGGAGAGTAGTGCACGAGTATGAAGCACATCCATTAGCGGAGGACTCCGATGACGAATAGAAAATCTACAGAGCCCAGCAGAAGGCAGACCGGAAGTCGCGCCAAGGGCAGAGGAACCGCGCACGACGTTTCTCTCCATACGTTATTTCGTTCAAAGGCGATGGCAATGTAGCATCGACATCGAATCAGTCAACGGCAGCTTCGCAGACTAGACGGCCCGGGACGTGTTTCCGGTGTGGGCGTGCAGGACATTGGCGAGCCGAGTGCAAGGCTTTAGTCCCAGACGGTGGAGCCGTTGTTTCAAAAGAAAACAAGATAAGTAACAATGTTTATTGTGGTGTGTTTGAGAAAAAGTAGAATTTGATTGCAAAATATCAGTCGAAACGCCTGTAGATAGGCTTAGTTCTTGTTATGAGTATTGGAAAAACGCAAATGCAAGCGAGTACATATTAGATGTTGTGAATAATGGATATAAGTTGCCTTTTAGAGATGTACCACGGTCTGTTATTTTACCCAATAACAATTCTGCTAATGATAATTATTCATTTGTTTCGAGCGAAATTGAAAGCTTATTGGCTAAGGGCTGTATTTCTCAAGTGAACAAACCTCCAGTTGTTGTTAATCCTTTGACTGTGGCTTGTGGAAAAAGTGGAAAACCAAGACTTGTATTAGATTTTCGTTATATAAATCCAGAATTATTTAAATACACGGTCTGTTTCGAAGATCCAGTCAGTTGCTAAACAAATCTTTTGAAAAGGGGACTATTTATTTTCATTTGATATTAGATCCGCTTATCATCATATAATGATTTTTTCCAGACCATAGACATTTTCTAGGTTTTTGCTGGGAAACTGAAAACGGAAAAAGGTATTTCGTATACAACGTGTTACCATTCGGGATCTCTACAGCGGGTTTCATTTTTACTAAGATTTTGAGAGTTCTTGTAACAAAATGGAGGTCGATGGGTCACAAAATAGTTTTATTTCTGGATGACGGTCTCGGTGGTTCAAATTCATTTGAAAACGATTCCCGTGTTTCAAGGTTCCTACGGGTAGATTTGCGGAACTTTGGGTTCTAAATCGCTGATGAAAAATGTCATTGGGAACCTCGGCAGAGCATAGATTGGTTAGGGTATATGCATGATGGTACTGTGCGAGTAAATGATGCGCGTATAGAAAGCACCGTCTGTTTATTAAATGAGCTTTCATCTAAAATTATTAAAGGTGAAAATATGTTTCATGTACGTGTAATTGCACGACTGATAGGTCAGCTGATGTCGATGCAAAGCGCTATGGGGCCGATTGTACGTTTAAGGTCAAGGTCTCTTTATAAGTGCGTATTGTCCAGAGCGAGTTGGGACGCTCCTGTCTTGGTGACAAGCAAGGCTTTTGATGAGATATTATTTTGGAAATGTAACATACATTCGCTGAATTGTGGAAAATTAGAGGAATTTGATGGGTTTTGCGAAAATGAGCAAACCGTCTTTTGTGACGCCAGTGGAGCTGGATTTGGAGGTTAAGTAGAGAATCACAACAATAGCGATGTTGTGGGTTGTTGGTCCGAGTCTGAAACAGAACTCAGTTCTACCTGGAGGGAGTTAGAGGCTGTACGCAGAGTGCTGAATAGTTCATTGGAACAAGTAACAGGTTCTGTAGTGAAATTAAATTCCGATAACAGGAATGTAACAAGTATTTTAAAAACCAGGAAGTAGAAAGTCATATCTGCAAGATATTGCAGTACATGTTGATGATGTCTGTAGAAGTTATGGTATAAAATTGGTACCAAATTGGGTTCCACGAAAAATCAACGATCAAGCCGATTTTATTAGTAGGGCCACTGTTAGTGCCGATTGGTCAATTGAAAATGATATTTTTAAAAGTTTAGAAATATCTTGAGGTCCACATACATGTGATCGTTTTGCATGTAATTACAATGCTAAATGCACCAATTTTAATTCTAGATATTGGTGCCCTGGTACTTCCGCTGTAGACGCATTTAGTGTACAGTGAAAAGGCGAGAACAACTGGATTGTTACCCCGCCTCGATTGGCATGTGATTGTATTCTTAAGATAAAACACGAAAAGTGTAATGCAACGGTGTTGCTGCCTATTTGGAAGTCGGCTCATTTTTGGCCGTTGTGTTTTCCTGGAGGGAATGATAAAGCACACTTTGTGCATGATTTTACTTTATTTGCAGCGGGTCATATTACCAAAAGAGGTAGAGGAAGGAACGGCGTATTTGATGGGAGACCGTTCAATTTTGGATTAATTGCAGTACGATTTGTTGAGTGACGTATCATTTATTTCTGCAGGTTTAAATCTCAAGACGGCTATTGACACGGAGATTCAGGACAGCGGGATTAGCGTGAGCGAGTTGGGAGATTTGGCGGGAAAGATATCGGGACAACTTGTGTATTCAAGAAGTGACAATACAAACATTAAGTATTTCAGTTATTTTAATAAGTGGAAATCGTTTATATCTTCTAAGGGCGGCTCAGCGGTTCCAGACCCGCCTATCCATGTGGCTTTGTATTTGACTGATCTTATTGACAAGCAAGTATCGAGTTCTGTTATAAGTGCTTCTTTATAAAACATTAAGTGGCTCATTCTCTTAGAAATCTTCCTGATCCCACGGCTAACGCATTTGTGTTGAATTTGCTGGAATCTGCAAAAAGAACATTGTCAAAACCTGTTTCTCGCAAGGAACCGATTTCTTTAGAATCGTTGAAAGAGCTTTGCGAAAAATATTCTAACAATACAGATTTGCTTGTATTGAGGGATTTATGCATGATCTTTTTAGCATATAATGTTTTTTTTTTGCGATTTAACGAGCTAGTTAATTTGAGATGTGATGATATTCAATTTTTTAACGGATATTTTACAATTACCATAAGAAAAAGTAAGACTGACCAATATCGTAACGGCGAAAAAATCGATATCGCTAAGGGCGAAACTGCGGCTTGGCTTGTCCGTATTTTATTTTAAATAGATATTTAGAAATTCATGGATTGTCGACGAGTGACAATTGTTTCTTGTTTACACCTATGAATAATTCAAAAGGCAATTTAAAATTGATTCAGAATTCAAACCGTTGGGTTATACCCGAAGTCGCGAGTGTATAACGGCTAGATTGAGAGAAGTGGTAGGTAATGCAAATATTGGTTTGCATTCATTGCGCGCCGGGGGCGCAACGTGCGCGGCGAACGCGGGAGTTACTGACCGTTGTTGGAAACGGCATGGTCGCTGGAAGAGCGAAAATAGTAAGGATAGATATGTCTGTGACTCCTTGGAGAGGAGATTGAGCGTGTCTAAGGCTCTGGCGTTATAAATAGAAGCATTTTCATTCTCAAATAGTATTGTGATTTTAAATATTTTAATTTGTTCTCACCAGCCCGCTCTTTTCGTTTTCTAAACGTCTCGTCTGGTATTGCAAACATGAGTTTGTTGTTTTTTAAGGTGAAACAGAAGTGTAATAAAGACTTTTTATTTCACGCGTTTCGATGGTATAGCGTGACATATTTGTCTTACGCGTTACGTGACTGTTTTACAGTAATAAAATGATTGGTCAGTCTTGCACGAGGATCTCAAGCATACGATTATGTTGTGTAGAGTTCAGGCGTCTTCAGTCAGTGCAGTTCGGTTTTATTTTAATTTCATGTGCTAAGAAAAGTTGTTGTTTTTTTGTTGCGTTGGTATATGTTTTGATTTGTATATGAAACCAGACACATAAATGAGGCTCGACATTCGTATTGTGTTCCGACAATTAGCAAACGAGCACAGGTTTCCAGCGTTAACCGTCTCTGGTTTTTCCTGGCCGGTCGGTTCACATTTTGTAGTCATAATCTTGCCATTTATGTATTCAATGTTGAATTTGGCTGCACAGTGTCCCGTCAATAAACGTCTCGTCTGGTATTGCAAACATGAGTTTGTTGATTTTTTAAGGTGAAACAGAAGTGTAGTAAAGACTGATAGGTCTTTGAACGGGTTGTGACCGATTAAAAAACTATAAAGATTTAAAAACCCTAGGATATTGTTGTAAACATCGTAGTCGTGTTTCGGCATTAATTCAGTGATATTATATCAACCCTTGTCATGGCTTACAAACGCAGAAGATCTATTATAAGATTAAACAAACCATAGTTTGGATTTCACATGCTTGCATAATTCTGCGTCCGCCCTGGCATAAAAGCAATCAGATTTGGCCTCAAGCAATATACGCACATTGTAATACTGACCGGGTAGGTCTCCTGTAGGCGGTATAGACGATAAAGGCGGTTGAAAAATACTTCCAAACGCATTGTGAATGAAGTGCTTGTATGAAAGCGAGTGATATATATATATAGCACTGACATGACAACTCCAATACATTACGGTGCTGTTTTTTTTTTCACTTATTTGTTTCAATGTCTCAAACTTTAAA
>VMBQ01008456.1:6005-17393 GCA_007657795.1 Dreissena rostriformis
ATATATATATATATATATATATATATATATATATATATATATATATTCACACATATGGCCAATTACGGGGTCTCTGATTTAGACATAGAATATGGGGTTCCCACTTCAAATACATTTAGCTCAATACCCTTTTTTATCGGATATACACACGAATTAAGGTATATATGGGTACCTAATATATTATTATATATAAATACGTCATTTATTTAACGTCTTATACAAGATAATATATAGCGAACTTATTTGTGAGGTATATATAATTTCAATTTAAGACCTGATTGTGGTTTTCGATTTAAGACCTAGTTGTGGGATTTGATTGCATTACCTCCCCTACACCCCCCTCATAGTAATTAAAGTGGCCTAAATCGCGGGGTTCTATATAGACCCCGTTTTTTATATTGACCCCGTAAGTATAGTCTGAAAACTACCGAGACCCCGTAACTGTCACTATGTAACTATATATATATATATATATATTATGGTGTAATAATGAAGTAATAATGGTGATTCAATCGATTTCACAGACGAGAGTTCAAGCATTGGCTGCGTTTCCGTTTCCGTTGGCAATACAATTAATTAAGCTTTTTATATTATTTGTTAATTTGATACGAGTGATTTTACTTGTAATTGATTTAAACAGCAGTAAGAGTCAACAATGTGTTTGTTCTCATGGGCCATACTATGTATCATTAAATATTAATTATATTGTATGTACTATTTGTATAATGTCGGTTGGAGTTGTATGTATTGAAGTTGAACATTAAGAATATTCTTTACCTTCGTTCATATTCGTTGAACAGAGGAGATTAAATATGGCTCCTGGGAGATTTGCTGGTGTTCTAAATGCAACAAAAAACGACAAAATATGAAATCAAAAAGGAGGTTTCACAAATACGAACCCGTATGACGATAAGAAGATACACGAGAAATGAATTATTGATGTATATGGAGATATTATGCTTAATTAACTTTACCGTAACATTTTTTTCGTAAGTTGAAATTGAAATGCATTTAATTTACACATGATTTATTTATTTCCATCTTTATGATTTTTAGTTTATACCTTTAAGCAGAGAGTTCAAAACATGATAAGTTTTTAAAATTTCTCATCCTGTCAAACTATATTGAAAACATTGCTGGTCTTAAACAAAGTATTTAATTGGGTGTATAGTTCACAATTCACTGTCGCGAGCATCAAATTGTTGTGTTTTAATTTTTGTGACGAAGGCGTTCCGCTTACGTGATGATGTAGAAAAGTGAAAAGTTTATATGTTCATACCACTTGACTGCAGCTTCCAAATATGGTTAACAACGTCGACTTACATTTTTATTGTACGTCTCCCTGTAATATCAGTCAATCTGTATTGAATATACAAATGTTCAGCCACTACGTGTTGGTTTACGCCACTGTATAGACGTGGTTATACAATTTGCGGATTTACGTAACAGGTATAGTTTTATGGATTTATTAATGTTTTGGTGATTTATTTCGTTATCAACATTATACTTTTATTTTCAAGTCATGATATGCATGTACAAATGATACATTAAAACCACAATACACATCAATTTAATGTAAGTGGTTTATTGTAACATTAGACATATAAATAAACGACTCAAACATATATAAACAAAATAATGAGAAAAATATTTGAGAATTAAATGGACATACTTTTGTATGAAAGCATAAAGAATTTAACCAAATTGCTAAACGGCGGTAAAACAAGTGATACATCTTTAGAATGAAATAGTTTTGAATTTCAATAATTATGTAGAGTTGTCCATTTTAAAATCTCATATTTAAAATTAACGACGAATACCTTTTTTAAGATATTTCTTTGTTTGGCCTTATATTGTTACTTGCTTGCATTGACAAATACCATTTGACATGTATTAAGGTAGGCGATTTAGCTTGGAAACTTGGCATCTGTATTCATACTTAGGCGTCTGAACATTTTATAAAGGGATTATGCAAACACCATGCAGCGGTTTGTCTTTATCTTAAGATGAAGTACTGTATAAACCCCTTCCTATAATTCATATAATGTATTATGTAGGATTTAGATTTTTGCCCTGAGAAGAACATTTCCGTTAATTAATGTGTTTACGTAGTGCGAGTTGAAAGAAAACGAGGTCAGATTATAATTGGCAAAGTAGCGTATCAATTCACTTCTTAACTATACCTGCGTCGTTACAGATGATAAATTATCCACATATATTTTAATCGAGTTGGCCTTGACCGATACTCTCTCGCATAAAAAAGATAAACATGACTTGTTTGTTTCACAAACCTCTTCGGAAACCTGTTTTATCAACTAAATGGCACATGTTTGAATTATCACTCCATGTACGTGTTCACTTAATTTCAATATCGTCGAAGTAACTGAAGCTCATCAAGAGGAAACGCTAAACTTGCTTTAATGCGAATTGTATAAATATGAAACCACTATCATTTAACTCTCAAGTTTTCCTCCTAACTACGTTATACACTAAAAGTTGCATCATTATCGTAATGATCAAGTTTAAAATAAAAAGACGTGCATGCCAAATATGTGTTGTCGTATGAGTGATGGATGTACTAATTAATTTCGATCGGATGCGTTCAAATGATATCGTCCGCGTAATTTATATTCCATGGGTCTTTTTCGTTTTATCATATATAAGAAACGTGTATACTATTCACTGGGTTTCGAGTTTGGCGTAGGTGTATGAATTTTTAAATGTTAATCAGGTATAACACGATGAGGCTATTTTTATAATAAATCACATGCGGTGTTTGTAAACAAACGATTATATTCTTATTAATGATACACACACTTAATGAATAGATTGTCTGTATGATTCACAGAATACGTAATAATTCAATTAATGTCACAACAAATTTCTAATTGTTGTACACAAATAAAATAGCTTATGTGAATATTGACTTTAAGATATGTTTAAAGTATTAACCTATTTATTTTAGCCCAAGAAGCATAAGGCTTATTGGGACGCTAACGATTCACCTTCATGAGTGAGAATTAGAACAGCAACCACAAGTTTCTTATTGAAACTGGACGATATCTTTGTATGGAGCATGATCTTTTAAATATTGTACACATTGTCTAAGTGTTGAAAACACTTGTGTCATTGAATAGTAATTTTAAGTATTTTGTTTAGTGTTCTAAATATCACGAAGAACGTAACATTCAGCTTTTATCTTGGTATAGAAGGAACAGAGATGAAATCGATTTATAAATCTGATAAAAACTAAAAATGATCAGACATTGAAGAAAATTGCATTATTTATATAAATATTAATGCGAAAAGTTTAAACATATAGCTATTCACAACTCATGATTGTATAATATGACATGTCGGTATATTGAATTATGGGCCGGTGGCCTTTAATTACGAAATAAATTTTCTTGTCCTGTCTTTCACATTTGGCGTAGGTGTATAGTGTTTGAAATGTTAAATATGTTATAACACGATGAGGCTGTTTGTATAATACGTAATATGTGGTGTTTGTAAACAAACGATTATGTTCTTATTAATGATACAAAACCTAATAAAATAGATGTGCGTCTCTAGTTTGCAGCGTAAGTAACATTTGATATTATTTGAACAAAATTAAAACTGTTGCTATAAACTGGTCGGTTATGAACAAATAATTAGTTATGTCATATCTTATATTGAACAGTTTGTTTTCATATGGTGATATAGTTCCATTCAATCTTGTGCACCATTCATTGCCTTAAGACGCAGTTTTACGCAGTAAACTCATAAATCTTAGGAAGAAACATGAAATGTGTGTTTGCTCTAACCCGATTTGGAAACTTTTTGTAATTGGGTATGCTTATTTAAGTGGAACAAAAATTGTGTAGTATTTTTTTTTAAAACAAAAACAAGTTTGGCCGAACTGTCTTTCCATTGGAGATGCTCCTAATTGTTTGGCCTAAGATATGCATTATTCACACTTTAATCTGCCAACAGTGACGTTTATTGAACCTTATACTGTTTATAAGAGGTACAGTGTTTTAAGTGTGCATAAATTGTACACATGATCAAAAATGAAAGTTTTAATTAAACGAGATGATATGTTTTCACTAGATCATGTAGAACATTCCATCTTTAAAGACTTACGCAGTTTCACTATAGCTTTCTACAAGTGTAGTTGTATGTAGTGGTGGTCGGGTATGGACTGAACATATATATATGTATAATTGACACTTAACCAAAAACATTGAATTACAACCTTCCAGAACGTTTGGACAACCAATACAATATTCCAGAATGCATAAGTTCATTCATTCCACACATAAACTAAGTCATTTAAAATGCAGGAATACAAATAATATACAAATCACCCAGTTGTCAGAATGACATGTAAGTAGTTACAAATAGCCTATAACTACAATAATATATATGATGGATTTTCTCTTGCGACAGTCAAAAGTCAAAGGATAGCATAGTCAGTACATTGAAATCTTTAGCAAGGTGTTTTTATTTGCTGATCAATTCAAATCTTGTTGATTGCATATCTCTCATCCTTTTCCTCTTTTTTTTTATTCAATATACGACATACATGTATAAGATCATAAAACAAAATATACTAAGTAGCAGCCATAATGTTCAAACATGTTATACAAGATATGATAATATATACTTTTTTGACCCTGTGGTTTCCTTTTGATTAAAAAAAGAAAGTTGATATGTATTTTTTTTCTTTGGTTGTTTGTGGTAGGTGATTAAAAAAACAACAACAACAACGGAATAATTATGAAAAAAGGATGAGTTGCATAAAGTGGGTGGATAGCAAACTGGACTTGTTATGAAAGTTTAATGTGTTTCCATTTATGTTCAAATATATGAAGTGTATCATTGTTGAGGGCTATTTCTTTTTCAATTTGAATCTTAAGTTTTAAATAATTGATAAAACAGTTCATTGTAGGTGTTTGTTTTCTATATTTCATGCTGAATATGCAATATTTCATTAATATAATAATGTAATTCACCATGTCATTAACCTCTTGTATTTTGAAGGTATTTACCCCTTAACTGATGTTTAAGAGAGATAGTTTAATATTTAAATGTTGTTTCTCTAGAAAGGTTGTCAATTGATTCCATAGAGATTGAATATGTTTACACTCCCAGAAAAGGTGTTCTATTGTTTCAATATGTTCACTACACATATCACATAAATTTGTGTTAGATAGTTTGCACTTAAAAAGATATTTATTTGTAGCTATGATTCTCTGGATGTATTTATACTGAAAATTTCTCAGTGTGCTATCAGTAGTTGATTTATATGGCATGACAAATATTTGTTTCCAATTAAATTCTGTTTCTCCAAGAAGGTTTTGCCATTTAGTTTGAGCTTTAGAGGTTTCGGCATGGTTTTTAATTTGAAGTGCGTAAAATATTTTGTTCGTTTTTGTTTTTTTTGCAATTATGTTTTCTATGAATGTTTTTTGAGTATTTGGTGGGTTATTTGTATTTGTTACAGATTTAATATGTATGGGTATACTTTTTATTAATGTGTAGTACATCAGGTAATTACTTGAAGGTATTCCGAATATGTAGCATAAATTATCAAAAGAATAGAAGTCGTTTATCCTGTAGTCGTACAATTGATCTACATATTTTATGTTTCGTTCAAACCAATGTTTATAGAAAAACGTCTTGTTGTTGGTGGTTATGTCTTTATTGTTCCATAAAATGGTTTTACTGTTTATTTTGGTTTCTAAATTATGAGTAACTTTACACCATGCCGATAGAACATTAGATAGAAATATGTTTTTGGTTGAAATTTCATCTAAAATATTATTGTTGATATTACATTCAAAAATTAAGGAATCACCATATGTTTTTAGAATTTTCTGGTAGAATAATTTCCATTTACTCGTATTGGTATTATCTAGATATCGTTTAACCCAACTGCATTTGATTGCATTCAGGAATGAATCTATGTCCGTTAGTCGGATACCCCCATATTCTACTGATTGAATTAATTGAGTTCGCTTAATTTTATCAGGTTTACCGTCCCATATGAAATTAAATATTTCTGATTTTATATCTTTAATTATATCATTTGGTGGGTTTGGGAGAACTGTGAGTGTATAAATTAATTTAGGGAGTGCAAACGTTTTTAACACGGTGTTTTTTCCGATAAGTGTAAGTTTACGATGCTGCCATGATTTTAAACAATTTTTAAATTTTTGTAATTTAGGCAATATGTTTTTTAGAACTGTTTCATTTTCATTGTTTGTAAAGGTTATTCCTAACGTTGTTGCTTCATCTGATGTCCAGTTGAATTTCATTTCTTTTTTAAGATGAATATTACTTTGTTTAAATTTACCTACTCGTAGCACAGTGCATTTACTTTTGTTTAGTTTAAGACCCGATGCCATTCCAAAAAGGGTTAGCGATTCTATAAGATTATTGAATGAGTCACTACTGTCATTTAAAAAATAAGTTGCATCGTCAGCAAATAGGGACTGTTTAATTTCTTCGTCTGGTTCTAGCGATATTCCCTTTATATGTTTATTTGATTGGATATAGTGTGATAGATACTCGATGCATATAATAAATAGCGAGGATGAAAGTGGACATCCTTGTCTTACCCCTCGTTCGATGTTAAAACTGTTTGAAAAAAAGCCTTTGTTAATAATTATGCTGTTAATATCGGTATAAAAAAGTTTAACCCATTTAATTAGACTTTCACCAAAATTCATATTTTCTAAGCAAGAGAACATAAACGAATGATCTAGTGAATCGAAAGCCTTTTCGAAGTCTGCAAAGAAAATAAGGCCAGAATTGTTTGGTTGGTTGAAATAATTTATGCATTCTTGTATCAGACGTACGTTTTCACCAATGTAACGTCCTTTAATGAAACCAGATTGAGATCTTGAAATGATTGATGGTAATATTTTTTTAATTCTGTTTGATATACTTTTAGTTGCAATTTTATAATCATTGTTTAGTAAACTAATCGGGCGCCAGTTTGATAAGGATTCTAAGTTTTTTCCAGGTTTTGGAATGAGTGATATTATACCTTGTTTTTGAAGCGTAGTTAAGTTTTCGTTGTTAAATGAATAGTTAAGTGAATTAATTAAATGTGTTTTAATATCATTCCAGAATATTTTATAAAACTCGATTGTGATGCCATCAGATCCTGGACTTTTGTTGTTTTGCATTTCTTTTAGTGCTAATCCACATTCATATTCATTGAGTAATCCGTCACACAATAGTTTTTCCTCTTGATTTAAAGCATGATGTGTATTTTTAAAAAGGGTGTTATTTTCAACATGTTTTCGTTTATAGAGGGTTTCGAAAAATAAACGTTGTTCTTCTAGTATTTGAGTTCTGTTTGTTATATCTTCGCCATTGACTACTAATTTGTGTACAGTTTTTTGTTCACTTCTACGTTTTTCAATGTTTGCGAAGTATTTTGTATTTTTTTCATTGTGTTCAACATGCTGTGCACGCGCTCGTAGTATTATTCCATTGAGATGTGTATGATAGATTCCTTCTAATACTTGTTTTTTTGATGTTATTTCATTTTCAATGGCGGTGGTATCGTTTGTGTTTGTTTCATGCAATTGTTTTTCAAGTGTTTCAATGATTTTGATGGTTTCAGTTTCAAGTTTGTGTGTTTCTTTTTGTTTAAATGATGTGTATCTAATTGTTGTGTTACGTATATTTCCTTTAATAACTTCCCATAAGGTGTTTGGGTTTGCATCTTTATTATTTTGAACTGTATTG
Organism: Dreissena rostriformis; assembly: GCA_007657795.1. NCBI lineage: Eukaryota > Metazoa > Mollusca > Bivalvia > Myida > Dreissenidae > Dreissena > Dreissena rostriformis. The sequence goes on from VMBQ01008456.1 coordinate 13,752, forward strand.
AATATATCTTGTTTTATTTGCATTTGATATTGTGTATCTAATAAGATGCTGTTATTAATTTTAAAGTATCCTGGGCCTCTTTCAGGTTGTATTTTTTTGTAGTTTAAGTTGGACTCGAGAGTGGTCAGTCATAAATCCTGGTTTTATGCTACATGTGTCAATAATTTTGCAAAGTGACTCAGATATCAAAAAGTAGTATAGTCTACAAAATATTGTTGGTTTTGTGTTTGAGTGCCAGGTGAATTTGCTTTCGTTTGGACTTACTGTACGCCAGATGTCTAACATATTGTAATTATCAATTATGTTATTCAAAATGTTTCTACTTTTAGGATGAGTATAAAGGTTTCCCTTCTTTTTATCTAATAATGGTTTAAGAACAGTATTGAAATCACCACCGACTATGATGTTTTTATCTTGGTTATTAATTATAAAGGATTGTAATGTTTCATAAAATGTGGAATCATCTATGTTAGGGCCGTAAACGTTGATTACTGTTAATTGTGTTTCGTGTATTTTGATATCTATACTTGCTTGTCTGCCAACTAGTATTTCATTAAAGTTATCGACTGTGATCCCAATGTTATTTTTTATCAGAAAGGCAATGCCTTGTTTATTAGTATGTTCTCCACTGAGATAGATGTCTCCGTCCCATTCGTCTTTTAAGGTTTGTGCTAAAGTATGTGTCAGATGACTTTCTTGTAATAGGCATATACTATATTTTCTTTCGTCTAACCATTTGAAGATTTTTATGCGTTTGTCTTTATTGTTTAGCCCTTTCACATTCAAAGTACATAATTTAACCATTTAAAAAGGTGAAGGGTGATGTTAATGATAATATATGTGTGCTTATCCAGTTAGTTCCTATTTTAAAACATGTCCAGTTGGTTTCTATTATAAGATATAGGTAAATGAAAATTTTCCATGATTTGGTATTCGATGCAAAAGTGATGTGTATGTACAAATATTGTAAACATTTCATCATGAAAAAAGTTAACCAAAAAGGTAGAATTCGAGATATTTGCTAAATAGAAGTTGATAAGTTATAACTTTGCTTTTGTTCTTTGCGAATTATTGCGAGATTGAACAAAAACATCAATATATTTAAATGCTTCTGAACTTTTGGAAAAAAATATGATGTTGCATATTTCTTCTAAATAATACGTGAACTTATATTTTGAAGATTTCATGACACTTATTTTGAAGAAATGTTATATAGTGGAACAGTTCCCATTTAATGACCTAGTACGTAAAAAGGCAAATTGATCGCCAAGCAGAAAAGCACATTTTCCCGCTTTGCAAAATACACAACAAAAAGAGTGATACAAAAACATTACAGGTTCACTAAGGAATAGGAAAAAAGCAGCTCGAGCGCGCACAACTCGACTGTCTGCTGACATTGCATGTAAAAAAACCCAGAAAAAACTATAAGCTCGCACACACATATGTATACACACACGCACACATAACTTTGTTGATAAATACATTTATATGACAAATGTTTATATATATAGACGTACATACATACATGTATACATGTAAATATACATTGCATGTAAACACAAATATAAGCTCGCACACACATATGTATACACACACGCATACATAACCTTGTTGATACATACATTTACATTTTGGCAAACGTTTATATATATAGGCATACTTACATACATGTATATATACTTATGGTATGTTTAGTTTTGTTTTCTTATAAGATACGAACATTTTTAAGCCAATAAATTAAATTGCATGCTGTCCTATTTTACTTGTTGTTTCATGCAATAATACACGTGTTATTAATACACATACAACCTCTTGTGCGTTCATGCATAAAAAGTATCGACATACGCGCATGCGTTATCAATTTTATTTATGTATTTCTATGTTAGTTTAGACCCAAAAAACTTATATTCAAAAATATATTTATTATAGACTTTGGGGTTAATACAATTTTGCTATTTTAGCTAATGTTTTCAGAGTAATACGCTCTCAACTCGATTAATATTCTATTTTTTATGTTAGTAATAAGTATATTCATATACTTTTAAAAATATCAATTTCACAATATGCATGTACTTTAGTGTAATCGGTCACATTAACGTGCATCGCGATGTATGAACACTTTACGTGACTTAAAGCATTTTTAACATTATAAAATGCTCGTTTGTCTACATTAAAAAGAGATACAGGGTGAACAATTTTACTGATTCACTGCATTTTGGTACAAAATACAGTAATGTTACTACACTAGTCAAGACAGGTTTTCTTATTTAGATGGGTTAGCGCTCGACAGGATTATTTTGTCCGGGGTTGGGGTGTATTCTTTCCGCCGAAGAAAAGGTGTTACACTCTTAGGTAATGTGTTGATGCGTTGCCAGGTGCTTTTGAGTTATATCGTGGTCCGACATTTGGCTAAAAGTTTTGCCCACTCTGCCCCGACCCATAGTTTATACTCCCGGAAATGGATTTGCCTCAGTGTTTCGTTTGAGTTTTTGTGGAAGATTTTGCCGTCCCAGGACCACACTGACTCACGTTCGGAAATGGCTTTCTTAATCATCATCATAACACTTTGATTTAGCAATGTTAAGTCTTCATTTACGAATGTATTTGTACCTTTAAACACTTTCCGGCCACCAATCACTTTATTTCGTTTTTGCCGCGAAACAAATTTTACTATAATTGGCCTAACATATCCATCTTTGCTTTTCCCTAGTCTGTGGGCAATGTCTATGTCTGGTGTTTTCAAGACTAAATCGCCTATTTTTCATTTAGAAGTTTGATAACTTTTTGTGTTGTGCTCTCAGACGTTTCTGTTTCGATTTTCCCATTGTTGTTTCTGTGTGTTTCTTCTGGTATTCCGAAGATTCTAATATTATTTCTTCTACCGTATTGCTCTAGCGCGTTGATTTGGCCGGAGCTTGTTTCGGATAGTTCAATTGTTTGCTTTTGTGTTTGTTTTTCCTGGTCTGCTTTTTCTTTTAATTCTTGTTCTATGTGTTCGATTTTCAGTTTCAATCGGTCATTTTCGGTTTCCTTGTCAAAAAGTTTGCTTTCCAGTACTTCAATTTTCTTTTCAACGGATTTCAGGAATTCTTCTTTTGTTTGGTTTATTATGTCTACTATCATCTGTTTGAACGAGCTATCACTTCCGGAGAATATGTTTGTTAATTTTGCATTTGTAGCTTTCAGTTCTTCTTTAATTTGTTGATCAGCCACGATACTTTCGGTTTCGGTTTCTGTTAGAGCTGTGTCTTGATTTAGCCTTTTTCTTTTTTTTTTCTTCTTTTGTCTTGTATTTTGCTTATCGGGAGTAATTTGAACACTCGAGTCTAGTTCAATACTACTCGAGCCTATGTGCTTACGCTTTGAAGCATTCGACATTTTTGTATTCCATGTCTATTTTGCACTGTATACTTGATTTATTCATTCATGCGTGACACCTTATAGAAACGTGTTCCTCGTGATTTTATATGTCATTGTGTTACACATACATCTACCTCTGTTGATAAACTTTCAAAAGCTTTACATTTTCATTAAAACCGCTTATTTTTGTGAAGATATGTTAATGAAATTATATTACCGTGATAGTTCTCCTTTTATATATCCGATATAACACTTTGTAAATCACCTTTTTAATGTTAAAAA
>VMBQ01008456.1:21173-32025 GCA_007657795.1 Dreissena rostriformis
GTATATATATATATATTACTTTAAAGTGAATGACTTTTCTGAATTTTCAGATCACTGCCCAATTGATTTTATCCTTACATGTAGATATCAAGGAACTTATGCTACTAATTGCATTTAATAAGTTACCTTTAGAGGATGGTTAATTCGCTGATTTAAATATCATACCGAATAGTAAAATTGATATTTAAAAAAATATTACTTACAATGTAATACTGGAAAATAAAAATGTTGTGAATTGTATTTATCGGTTATGTGAACTTACAAACAATGGCTCATTTCAGGTACATTGACATACTCTAAGTTAAGATAGTGCAAAACCGCGACAGATACACAATTCTTTATTGTTCAACATCAAATCGGTGTCAAAAATATATAAAAACACACAATATTATTACTCTAACTTAACGTATTAGGTGATTGACCTAGTGCTTTTAGACCCTCTTCACAAGTTTTTAGTATATATGACTGATTCACGGCCGTTAATCACGTGCGCTACCTCTTTTTGAGATGCGTTAATAAACAAGCCAATGCTATTTCCCAGATGGCGCTGAAGACCGGATGTTTTTTTTTAAATCAGTGATAATGATACAGGGTGATTAGGTTATATATTTGTTTTAAACATATTTCGAATTATTTTAAAAATCGGGCAATCAAGTGCGATTAAGTGAAGATTAATTCATCCACCAATGTTCAGAATTATACAATCACAACCAATTTGGAAACGTTAGGACCTGTATAAGTTGTGGCATGATTGATAGTTTAAAAGCAAATTGATGTCATGAGCAATTTTCTACCCAATTAAATTGATAAAGACATCAAACGATTGTTTTGAACAAGTACATGTTTTTGCATGCACAAAGACATTGGCTTTTTGCAGATCCAATAGATAATGTTTGCATTTTTCCAAAAGTGATGAAGCCCATTCCAAGGAGGTGGCGGTAAGAACAGGATGCGGCGCCAATGCACGATAAATATTCCATCTCTTTTTGAAGAATGCAAAATTATCTATAAGATCTGCAAAAAGCAAATGTGTTGTGCATGCAAAAAATTGAACATGTTCAAAGCAATGGTTTGATAAGCGTAAGCGATTTGATTGGTTAGAAATTTACTCTTCACACAGGAAACATACATCGGTTTGCGTTTGAAAATCCCGCCATTCCACAACTTATAAAGGTCCTCACGTTTCCAAATAAGTTGTGATTGTTTGTTTCTGTACATTTGTGGATGATTTAATCTTCACTGAATTGCACTACATTGCCCAATTTGTTTTTGTAATTCGAACCATGTTGCAACAACATATAAAGCCCACTTACCTTGTGGAATTATCCGTGAATTTTTAAAAACATCCGGTCCTTAGCGCCATCTCGGAAGAAGCAGTGGCTCGTTTATAAATGCATCTCAAACAAGAACTGGCGTGGCAGATGCCGACGCGTATCCCCACGCCGCATAGATGTTATATTAAAGGGCAATTTTGGGTGGGCATGGTAATGTGGACATGGATGGTCGAGATAGACCGTGTTGACATAAGAGATGTTCAGTATTAAAGTGACGTCACATCAATTTGTGAATAAATGAAGAAGTTATGTTAAAACAAACTTTAGGGCCCCACCCCAACTTCCATTCTCCTCTATCTCCTCCTACACTATTAAACTAGAACCTTGAAACTTACACACATGGTAGCTATGAGCATATGTGTGACGGTGTACTATTTGGAATTTTGATATGACCCCTGGGTCAAAAGTTATTATCATGTGCGTCGCATGTTGTTAGTAAAATGAGTTTTTGTTTTACCCATTTTACCCATTTACTAAAAAAAAGGTGGCGCCTGGGATTAACGGCCGTGTGAGTGGTGATGATTCGTTTGTGTTCAAACATGTGGCATGATAAAATATGGCCTGTGACATATTTTATTTACTTAGGCAATGTTCTCTCTACATTGTTTGTTTGCAAGACATTTTCATTGCAAACAAATGTGTAACAAAAATTAAATGTAACACTTTCTGTTTACAGGTTTGTCTCGGTATTGAAGAGGGCGTGGTATCCAATGCAAATGATACACAATGAAGACTTTGTAAAGTGATATATAACTCGGTATAAACGATTTCATAAGAGTGAAGACTGTAATAACGTCAATAGCTGCCAGCAAATGTAGTGACCCTGATGTATTGACACATTTGCAAATCCATCGACAGAAATTAACAGCTTCTGCAACCCCCGTGTTGATCCACGGAAGTTGACATCACATTCAACCCCCTGTGTTGATCGACAGACGTTTCCATCGCATTCAACCCCTTTGTTGAATGAGTGACTTTGACACACATGCAACCTCCTGTGTTTATCGACAAAAAATGACTTCACGTGCAACCCCCGGTGGTGATGGAGGGATGTCATCATTGCATGCCTACCCACGTGTTGATGGAGAGACGTTGACAAATGCAAATCCATGTGTTGATCAAGCGACGTTGACAAATGCAAATGCCTGTGTTGATCGAGAGATGTTCACAAATGAAAAATCCTGTGATGATCTTGAGGTATTGGCATCACTTGACAGCTTCTCTTGCGTTCCAGACATGTTTACATCAAATGACAGTTTTTATAGCAAAGATGAGGGGCAGTTCTGGTGCGACACCTGCGGGCATGGTCTAGCGGACCTGGGTAGCTTGACACAACATGTTTCGGAGCATGTTGTTGATACCATCGCCCACACAAATGCTTCCCATATCAGCCATACTTCTCATGCAGGCGTTTTGCGTAACCAGGAACCTATAACTGATGGAGATGTCAAGAAACAGTTAGGGGACAGAATTTTAGGTATGCTGAACTTCTGTTCACACATTGTTTGCAAAAGCAACCTTTGCAGACTGTCCACTGACTTTTAAATTTATATTGTTTCCTTTTTTGCCAAAATAGGCAATTAATGCAACTGATATTAGAGTTTATCAACTTCGTTATAATTATGTTTGATAACTGATTTCGTGATCGCTATGCCCCCATCAAGTTCTTTTTTTAGCTCACCTGATTGCTCAGGTGAGCTTTTATGATCGGCCTTTGTCCGTTGTCCGTCCATCGTCCGTCCGTCTGTCCACAATTTTTTTATTTTTTTTTGGAAATTGGGATTTTTTTAACCAAATTTTGGGAAAAAAGTATACTTTGTTGTCATTGGGAACATAGCCGTTATTCGGTTATAAAATCGGTCCCAAAAAAACCCTGTTTGTTTAGGTTAAATGTCTGAAGTATGTCTAAATTATTGACACTTGACTTATGTTTTAAGTGAAAATACTCCAATTGTTATCAATATTTTGTCATGGGATTTGGGTAATATTATATCAAGCATTATTATCTGTACCAATTTTTTGATTCAACACATGACAAATCAACTTTGTCGGTCAATCAATTCATCACGGTTCATTAAGAATTAACTGCCTTAGAAATTAAAACAACTTCCATTTTTGTTAACGTGGCGCCTCAGTTTGTGTTATGGAATTTACAAACTATGTGTACATTTTCATATAAACATGCAATTTATTACCACATTTATTAAAAAAGTATCGTTTTATTCAGCGGGAGAGCGGCCCCACAGTTGCAGTGTGTGTGAAAAGAGATATTCCCAAAGATCCCACCTCACTACACATATGAGGATTCACACGGGAGAGCGGCCATACTGTTGCAGTGTGTGTGAAAAGAGATTTTCCAACAGATCCCACCTCACTACACATATGAGGATTCACACGGGAGAGCGACCATACTGTTGCAGTGTTTGTGGCAAAGGATGTGTTTCAACTTCTGACCTCAATAAGCATATGAGGATTCATACGGGAGAACGGCCATACAGTTGCAGTGTGTGCGGAAAGAAATTTGTCACCAGTTCTAGCCTCACGGATCATATGAGGATTCACACGGGAAAGCGGCCCCACAGTTGCAGTGTGTGTGAAAAGAGATTTGCCCACAGATCCTGCCTCACTAAGCATATGAGGATTCATACGGGAGAGCGGCCACACAGTTGCAGTGTCTGTGGAAAGGGCTTTGACTCCACTTTCCACCTCACTAATCATGTTAGGATTCACACGGGAGAGCGGCCATACTGTTGCAGAACTTGTGGCAAAGGATTTGTTTCAAGTTCCGACCTCACTCAGCATATGAGGATTCATACGGGTGAGCGGCCATACAGTTGCAATGTTTGTGGAAAGGGATTTGTAACCAGTTATAATCTCACGGGGCATATGAGGATTCACACGGGAGAGTGGCCATACAGTTGCAGTATGTGTGAAAAGAGTTTTGTCACAAGTTCTAGCCTTACTCAGCATATGAGAGTTCACATGGGAGAGCGGTCATACAGTTGCAGCGTTTGTGGAAAGGGCTTTGTCTCAAGTTTCCAGCTTACTAAGCATATGAGGATCCACACGGGAGAGCGGCCACACAGTTGCAGTGTGTGTGGAAAGGACTTTGTTAAAGACGATAATCTCAAAAGGCATATGCACATTCACACGGGCGATTGGCTACACACATGCAGCGTTTGTGGAAAGGGCTTTGACTCCACTTTCCACCTCACTCAGCATATAAGAATTCACACGGGGGAGCGGCCATACAGTTGCAGTGTGTGTGGTAAGGATTTTGCTGTACGCTATGTACTCAAAAGACACATGAAGACCCACACGGGATAGCGCTCAACAGTTGCAGCGTGTGTGGAAAAGGCTTTGTCGCCATATAACAAACCAAGGTACACAAAAGGTTTTATACAAGAGATCGACCAAACAGATCCAGCGTATGTGACAAAAGCTTTTCAACTACCTCAGAACTGAAGGTGAACATGAGATGCGTCACTGCGGGGGCTTTTCAATGTTCCATGTGCGAGGTGAAGTTCAGCAGTAGTGGAAATGTAAACAGACATATACGGAGCCACAATACGTTTAATAACGAGCGGAGATATGAGTGGATTGTATGCAAACAATCACTTGAGTCCTCATCATTAAATGCTCACAACAATTGCTTTCTTCCAGGCAAACAAAGTGAGTAATCCGAGGTTTGCACATTTAAATATCAATATATAATCACAAATGATTCATCCACAAAGTTGGCAAAGATATTTTTTTAAAGATTATGATGATTGGGTATCAATTGTTGGTTGTGTTTGTTCAGACGTAAACAAATCCTGACGATGTGATGAACTATATCAACAAATACAAATATTTGAATTGACTTAAGCATTGCTTTGAGAAACCTGATCTTGAGCGGCTACTCTGTGTCATAGATTTAATTTATCTTATGTTGACCTGACTAAGCTTCGACATTTCTGCAGTAAAGATTGGCTAGACCTGACTGTTAATTGTCCTTGTTCCAGATGAAATTTGCTTGTTTATCGCCAATTTCTCTGTGTATACAAATAAACCACAAATGCTTACCGCATCTGGCATACAAACACTATGTTTATAGATGAAAGGATAATGTAGCCAAACCTTACCGCCGCGAAGTTTGGCGCTAGTAGTTAATGTATTTACTTGTTTCTCTTTACGTCAATACATAACGAATTTTCGTTCACTGATAATTGTATAGTTTTAATAAAGGCGATGTTAACGATGTTTTGTAACAGTTATATGTCGATAAAGATGATGCATACATATAAAGCATAAATATAATTCGGTATTGTGCCGTTGCTACTTAAATAATATGTGATTGCGATTCAAATTGTATTAATTTGTGTTCCTTCAAAATCATAATTATTGTTTAATTTTATTGATTACAATGGCGTAACAACGGTTCATTATATTGCTAGATACATTGTTTGCATGTGAGTTGTGTTTACATATTTGTAAAGTTAATACATTACAAGATTATAATATGCCTGCAAAAACAAACACTTACTATATTCATGTGTTTGGTATTAGCATTTTGTTTAACACTAGAAAACTTTCAAATTTACGTTTAATAAAATAATGTTCTGTTCTTTATCTAACCTATGAAACCTTGTTTGAACATTTTCATTTTGCCAATCTTTGAACAGGTCCCTTTAAAACATATTATTGTTTTGCCATTGATCTTTTACCTACATCGTGCGTGATTATTAGTTATTCAAAGAAAGAGTGATTTATGCATTTTCCGTGAAACATAAAGAAACGATTTCCAAACCGAAATCCGTAGCAAATATTAAAGCTAATCAACAGAAAAATCACAATACAAGAAAGATTTCAGTAATTTTCATTTCACGTAAAATAAATCGGTAACCGCTCGTTAAACACATATTATGAAGGATTCCTCCCTCGACAGTATTAAAGACAATACATTAACATTTACGCTGATCATCGTGTAGCAACGGAGTATATGAACGAGTTGAACGAGACAATGGTAATAAATAACAATGAAAATGCAAACCCAAAGGATGCTCAAATAGTGAGAAAACTTACAGGAAAACTAGATATAATCATTCCACCACAATCAATAGAAAATTGCATCTTTGAAAAGAAAAGAAATAACCTGGAATGTGACTATGGTAGAAACATGTCGTCTTATACCGGATACGGATGTGAGCATATGTCTCAAGAAGTTCGCGTTGTCATTCCAACGTTTCCCGTGAATCGGTGGCTTAAATATTGGGTAAATGTTATTTATTTTCTATGATATTGTGTTGTTTATAAATGTGTAAGAGTAATAAATAAATTTAATGATACTGTTATTTTGAAAAAAAATGTGTGGATCAGGGTGTCAAAAATGGTTATAAAAATACATAAAAGTCATGTTGTTAAAGTGTGTTTAAGAGTGGTCCTGTTGTGTTGCATGCACGTCTGATGAAAGGAAAATGCGAAGTACATGATTATTAAAGTCTGATTATACTATTGGATAGACAGAGTTTATGGCAGTTTATGGTAGTGAAATAACTTGCTCTTCAACTCGACACATAATTATGTGATAAAAAAGATCGGATACTCGTTGTCATTTTATACCATATTGTTTTATACAAGTTCAGAAAGTCTGTTAATGATCGAGCCTCTTTGGCTCGAATACTTACGAATTTCCTGTACGAGTATAATAAATCACGGTATGAAATGACAACGAGTATAGGATCATTTTAGTGCCTGCTTTAAAATAAGCAAAGAAAATTATTGATAACGTTAACATCCCGTTACAAAGTCATTTCAGCAAAATATGATAACCCAAATGGGCAGTCAAAAAGTAGCCAATGAAAACACTAAAAAAGCTATACAACACATGATAAAATATATAAATATTCGTCATGGTTATCTTACTAGGCAGACAATGAATAGTGTGTGATAAAGGGAATATTTGTATGTTTATTAATTATTTCACATAATTTACAGCATTTGTATAATACTGTCCATGAAGAGTAGACTTAATGCATTGAATAACTTTGGTAAAGTGCTAACATATCTCATTAAAGAATGAAATAATAATAAATTAATAAGATATTATTTGGGTTGCGTTAAATCATAAAATATTATTAACGGTGTCATCATCATCATCATCAATCCCTTGACCGGTTTGGCCGTTGGGGGAAATGAGGGACGACGAAACAGAAACCCTCCTCCAGTCAGATCTGTTGTGTGCTGCTGAGAGTTATTCGTCAATGGGGAGTGATGTCCACTCTTTTACATTGCCCATGCAGCTTTTCCACTTTACAAGTACATAACTACAGATTGCTGTGAAACTTCGTCTGGTAATATGTAATCTATGGAAGTTTAATAGGCTCAATAAAAATTAATCAAATATAAATGTTGTTAATTGCACCGCATGCGTTGGATAATTAACCAAAACATTAAAAAAATCGCTACGAAAGATAAGCAGAGTTCTAACATCATTTTAACCGACTTTTTGTTAAACGTCGTTGCTTACTAGTTTCTTTAAAAATGCAATTGTGCCTGTTGTTTTAGTAAATCAATCCAATTACATGTATTTACATATAACGACTATTTAAATTGGACACACACGTTAGTTTTAGAAATGTAGTTCCACAAATTTAGTATTTAAAAGGGACTTGTTCTCAGATTTTGGCATGTTTTGACGTTTGACCTTAAAGGCGCAAAATGTATACATGTAAATATCGGAACTAAAAAGCTCGAGTAAAAAAAAAAGAATAAAATTAACTAAAGAAAAAAGTAATCCACACCTGGGCTCGAACCACTGACCCGTGGAGTAAAAGTTTAGCACTGAAACCACTCGGCTATCCGTACTGCTATAGAATGAGACGTATTTTATACTTTATATAAGCAATCCTCGTAATGTCACAAAATATAACGATCACAACAGAACTCCAAATTGTGCAATGGTTTCGCGTTTTTAACGCTTTATAATTTTTAGATTTTTAAATCGTCAAAAAATGCATGTAATGGATATTTTAGAGCATGGTAAATGTTCAGTAGTACTGTTTCATGGCAAAAAAATACATAACTACATCGAATATTCGCAAATCTGAAACAATTGTTTTCAATGTTGTCAATTATCAAACTGTGAACGGGTCCCTTTAAATGCATTTAAAAAAAAAGATGTTCATCAAGAGACAGGACAGCTCAGTGTTCTACATTAATCACGTGCCGTCTGCAAACAGGATCTTCTATGAACAAGGAAGACATTACTGTGCAGGTGATTGGTTGCATATCTTATGTTCCCTCGTGCTTTAACAAACTTTTTGTCTGTCCAAGTGACATTTGTACATGCTACGTATAGTGATAAATTGGATATTGATTGTAATATAAAGGGTCCTATTTTGTGGTTAATAAATTGCGTGTGGTTAAAATTTTAATGTAATAATCAACATGTGCAGTTGAGGAATTCCTACGTTTGAAAACCGCACTGTTTAAGAAGCGTATTGTATCCGGTTGTAAACCTAGCCCACGTATAGACTAGTGACATACGTGCCGTGCGTGTTGGTGTGTTGAAATGTTTGTCTCTGTATGATGAATTGATTTGAACCGACGTTTATTAATTCAGAAACGGGTATAAGCAGTTGTTTCTATCGGATGTTATCAGAAAATTTGCTTCTAAGAACAGTGATAAATCTTAAAAGAGTACGTGTCTCTCTATCTTAATTTGATTATTCTGGATATTGGGTATGAAGAAAACAATGAATCAAACAATCAGATCAATCAGATATCTGTTCGAAGACAAAGATCGGCAAGATAATAATTTTAAGAATTATTGTTTAAAGAAAGTAAACAGTTTAAACAAGTGACTCTTGTGACTTATATATTAAATTGATATCATTTTCTTTTACGATAATCATCATAAGAAACATGGAAATAATGGTTTAATGCTAGTATGAGGCGTGTGACATTTGCAAGTCTTAAAGCAGTCCTGTACAGCAGACAACCCCTATCAATAGAAGTGTTTGGCCTTAATCTTCATGTTGCTCTTTGTCTTACATCCAAAACCAATTGTCGCAACAATATTAGGTTTTTTTTAACATTCACCGGACGTTTGAACCCAAATGCGTAAACGTAACATACATATTCATTGAATACCAAGTTTAATGATTATATCGTATGTACCTTTCGAATTATTTCAATATTAAGTATATTTTGAGTTAATTCAAAAGCAAAACAAAATATCTGATCTTGCATTATCCAGTCATCACTTTTAATGTTTATCTAGTTATGTGATCATATGTTCATTTCGAGTTATTTTAGTTTTTGCGGACGCTATGATTGGCGAACAGCCTGACATGACGGACGGAGGGTCAACATAAGTGCATAGTCCCTTTCAGTGAAACTGATAGGGACAAATAAATCGTTAGTAACTCTTTAATGATGTTTTATGAACATAGTGTTTAACATACGCCTTGCAATAAAGATTTAACGGTCCATTTGAATCACGTTATATTGTTTGCGCTGTCCGCACATGCTTATCATGGACGGCACTTTAGGCTTAAACTTGATTTTCGTTTAGAAGAGAAATCCCATAAAAGCGGAAAGCGTCATCCCTGATTACCGTTTGCCAATGGCACATGCTAACCTGGGACGTCACTTTACGCACCTGCATCAACTAAATCGTCAGTGAATAAGTGAATTTGTTAAGATTTGGTTTTAGTATTCTATGTATATGTGGCCATGCCTTTTTATCTCAAAATCGATAATTCTGCTATAATCAAGACTAACCAAGATACATTTTATTATCCAAGGCTCAAGCATATTGCATGGAAACTTTTTGTAGTATAAGGACCTGTAACCTTGATCTTGATGGCCCACATTTAAAGTGCTATTCTTTTTCTGCCGAGTATACATTAAGTGAACTAAGATTTTCGTAAGTCAAATTGACCTCTATATATCATGCGGAAATAAAATCATGTTATGTTACAAGCAATTGAGACATTAAGTTGTTCATTATCGGCTGTCATATAACCGTGCCACTGACAAGAAGACACTACACAAACTGTCACAACATGCATGATTTGTATTTCGCCTGAGGCAGAGCAAGAATACGAACTCACTTGAATAGAAGTTTCTGAACACCATATGTTTATTGTACATTCCAAACGTGAACAATAAAATAAAGACGATGTAAGCAATATATTCTTTGTAACGTTGACGGAGCTTCGTTGGGTTTAAATAACTGACATGCCAAAAAAGTGAGAACAGTGGAGTAGACAAAGGTACGTCACAATTTTGTATAAAATTGTTCAAATTGTAACATATCAAACAGCACACGCATGTAGTTCAAAAACATTCTTTCACTTAACAACTTGTTCTATATATACTGCTACTACTACTACTACTACTTCTACTACTACTACTACTAATCCTACTACTACTACTACTACTACTACTACTACTACTACTACTACTACTACTACTACTACTACTACTACTACTACTACTACTACTACTACTACTACTACTACTACTACTAC